>RJWM01036480.1:0-17862 GCA_004363535.1 Dasyprocta punctata
AAATAGATGTCCAGTGGCCTTTATAGAATGCAAAACATGGTAGAAAAATCTCAAGTCTTCTATTTTAAAAGGACATTACTACCTTGAATAGAGATCCATAAATTAGGTCACTGTCTAAGGTTTATAAATCTTTTTTTAGAAATCTTTTAGACTGATGGAGAATGGTTCAATCTACTTCTGACTGCTATCAAAAAGAGAACAGGAGGCTAGGGCTGAAGCCAAGGCCCTGGATTTGAACCCCAGCATCACTAAAAAAAAAAAAAAAGAATAAAGAAAAGAAACTGTGAAAAATAGAGAATGTCAACATTAACTTGTCTTCGTAATTAAAAAACAATAATAATACAAAGATTCACTAACTCCCTTCACACTCTGCTCAGTCTAGGACCTGTCTGGAGATGAAAAAGAAGTCCTAAATTGTTACACTGAATCTAATTACTGAAGATGCAGACTTAATCCAACATTGAGATTATTTACATATTTTACTAGGAAGCACATTGCTTAGAAGAAAAAATTTGACCTTTGGTGTAAAATGGATCCAAGTTTGAATTCCAGCTCCAAGAATTATTAGCTGAATGAATTTTGAAAGTTACTTAGCTTTTCTGAGCCTCCATTTTATTATTTGTACAAGGACAATAATAATACCTTCCATATTATAGGTTGTAAAAGAATTAAATAGCTAATACATGGCAACACTCAAGAACTTTTATTCAGTTTCTCTTCCTTTCCCAGGACTAGACCCAGCTGAACAAGTGAGTTTAGAGTATGAAAGATACATGTCCCATAATTCTGAATCACCTTTGAGAGACAGAAAACATGTATTACAGTTTTAGAACTGGATGGAGTCTTGGAAAAAGATCTAATCAATTGCCTTTATATTACTGAAAGAGAAGTCATTTTAGAGCTTAAGTGACATAGCAAAGTCACTAAGCTACCCAGTCAAAAATACAGGTTTCCTGATTCTGAACCCAAAACCCTTTCCAAAGTATCACACAGCTGTCCCTAAGTAAGACAATTACATTTCTTTCTCCCTTCTGCTTAGAATTTTTCAAATCCGTAAGCTACTGCCAAATGTAAGTTTTAGGGAAACCGTTTACCTTTGATTCCTCGGTCCATTTTCATTAAACGCCTGATTATAGAATCAGAGCTATCCCCTTGCCTGACTTCAATTTTGGTTGAGAAGTGACCATTGGATGGCTGGGGATTTACTAGAGAAACTGGCACACCAGGCTAGAAAAATGAAAAGTAAATTATTGTTGTAGAAAATTAAACCTGAATACTGCCAAGGGATGGAATAATCTATTACAATTTTAATACCTAGTGAAAGCCAAATCTAATCCTGCCGTTCTAAAATCATGAGCAAGACATATTCAAATCTGAAAGAAATGCCATCAAGCTAATGCTTATAACCAGATGCCTAGGTAAAAATGACTACAACTGCATAAATCAATACGGATAGACAGTAACAATGATTACATTTTCTCTTCCACAACTATCATCATTTCTCTACCACAACTACTCCACTTAACATGAAATTCTACTACATGTCAGGCACTATATTGAGTACTTTATGGATGAGTTCTATATCCAGAAAGGTAGTTCTTTTGAAATCCTTTTCACAAATGAGAATCTGCAAGATTAAACAATCAGTCCAGGGTTACACAGGAAGCAGGTAGCAGAGTAAGGATCAAAGTTAGTTCTATGCCACACTACCTTCTACATTACAGAAACTACTTTTTGCCAAATGCTACCAATCTGACTGGATTCAAGGCTAAATAAAATCTCTAAAACTGTTTTATCTTCAGTAATAATAGTCAAAAAAACTAGAAGAAAAGCAATTTCAGCATAACTTAAGATGCTACATCAATCTGGTTTACATCAAAAAACAAAAAGCCTTAAATAAGTAAGACTCACTGGAAGCTTGAAAGTTCCTTTCCACTGTTTAAAAAAGTTTTACAATTGAATTCCCACTGTATTTTTTAAATAAATGCCAAGTTCTGCGAAACATATTTTTTAAAGAAACACTTGAAGTAAGGAAAAGTAGAGTCTTACAACAAACAACAGGACACCTCGAGTCCATCCCATTTCTAACTATAGCCTGAAACAAAACATTCATTTAATTTCTCGGGCTTTCCTTCCATCTTTACAATAATGGATTTATTTATAATGATCTCTAAGGTATTCTCTAGCTCTAAAATGCATTGACTTAGTAAGATTTCTTCAACTTACTTCTGTTCTAAAAACAATAAGTGGTTTCCCAGGACAACAGTCTTCCCTGATTTTATCTTCTGCTTCAGAGGCAAACTTGACTTCTATGTGTTCTAGCTAAATAGAGGGGAAAAAATGGAAGCCATTAGTATCGCTTAATAAGATTGAAATTAATTACCACCTCATTTCACCAAGAGCAAAACTAGGTTCTCCACTTAACATGAAATGGTCTGTGCAATCTTACTATTTTCCATGTAAACATTGAATGAAATCCGTAATCAGTTATTTAACACTCATCTTAGATGTTTCATAGTATTATTTAATCGCGTTTTATCATTTTCTATAATGAAATCTAATTATGTCTGCCATGTAAGAGAAAGAGTAAATCAAAAGGTTTCCACTTAGACAATTAGAAATTCAGAAATTTTATCATTTGGGAATAAAAGGTTTCTATCAAATAAATTGAAGAAAAGCTCAGAAATGTAGCATATTGCATAGGCCCAAATAAAAGATGATCCTAAATTGAATTCATTTGTCCAAACGAAACAATCCGAGTTTTCTGGCTTACATGAATATATATGAACATTTAGATACATACATATTTCAAAAGACAGCTACCAATATTTAATTTCAGTATTAACTCATCTTTAAAATAAAATGCTCAGGGGCTGGGCACAGAGCTCAGTGGGACAGCAGTACATCCTTAGTTCACACGAGGGCCTGGATCAATTCTCAGCATCTAACAAATATTCATCAAAATGCTCATGTAGAAATAACTTTCTTCTGTCTCCATATTTTATGAAACAATTTCATTCAAATTCTAAACTTCCTTTATTTTAAGTGTCTTTATTATCACCAGAACCATCTTTTGAGTCCTCTGACAGATTTCGAGAGCAAATTATTTTTCCTTTTGCCTAAGTCAGAGAGAAAGCTTTTGTACATGAAGTTGTGACTGGTAATACATCTTGGGCCACAGAGTATAACTGATCCAAGTCTGTGAATCTGAGATTTAAAAGGGAAGAAGGTGGCAGGAAACAACTCACATGCTCTACAATATGGAAGATTTGGGGAGCACTAAACTATAAAGACCTCCTACATTACCTTAAGGACAATTTGGAGAGAATACCTAGACCATACAGTTAGCTTTTTATGTATAGAAGAATAACTGATAAACAAAATAAGATGACAGATCATTTTTCTCTTTCTGTAACTTTTATAGTCACTCATTCTTTTTCATTTCAAAAATAATTTGGACTGATACATTTGGCAACAGTACTAAGTATGCAAGATGAAGTTTATAAAAAGGATTATAAAAGAACTGGTTTATGGCTTACAATTACAACCCCTGGTCTTCTTACCTCAAGGGAATTAGTCAGGTACACTGTATTTTCCATAAGCACTGCCTGTTCATCAAATTCCAAATGCAAATCCAGAACACGAGGCCCCATCTTCTCCACATTTTCCTAGTAGTCAAAGTAATTTTGAAATACAAAAGCACATTAAAAAACATGTTGAAAAGAGTCAGCACAATGACCCACATGTGTAATCCCAATTATCTGAGAGGTTAAGACATGATGACCAAAGGTTTAAGGCCAGCCTGGGCAACTCAGCAAAACTGTCTCGAAATAAGAAAGAAAAAGGGTTGGGGATGTATTTCAATAGTAGAATGTCCTTGGGTTCAACCCATAGTGCTACAAATCATAATATGTAGAAAAGAATACATTTCCTCCAAACCAATCATTCTTCTCTCAATTGATAAAAATCTTTAAATTTCAACAGTTAAAGGAAAGACTTTAGATTCATTTCCCTTGTTTAAGGTTGCTTGTTAATGAAATTACTAGCTCAGAATAATTATCATTTAAGGTTTATGGCCATAATGAAAAGACAGGAAGGCACAAAATAAACATGATCTATCATTCTTTATGTAGACTGCCTTAACATATAAAGAATTTGCAATGACGAAGAATCAAATGTTAAGAAAATATTCTGTCAGGTAATTTTTTTAAAGTGCTTTTTAAATTTTCCAAGATCCCAAGGGGAGCAATGTGAGTTCAGGGACACCTGAGGGAGTCTGCCTCCTTGGGGGTCCAGATACGGCCCCTCGATGTCATCTGCAGGCAAGCCTCCCAAAACCTCTTAGCCCAGAAACCAGAGGCACTGTGTAGCTTCAAAGGCTTCCCCTGCCACCCCACAGGATTCCTGAAGCTTGTCCCTGCCACTTCTTGCTGGAAGCCTGCTCCCTCACCTACACTGTGGACCCTGTCTCTTGCTTGCAAAGCAAATTCACACCAGCTCAAGCCCCAAGAGGAGCTATTCCAGGCCTTAAACCCTTTGTCACTCCTTGGGTACCCTTCCTCATCTATAAAGTGCCAAACAGCATTTCCTTACAGCTTATCATTACTCTTCGATCATAGTTAATAATTTTTTACATTAAACTTCTAGTTAAATTGCATGAGTTCGGCCAGGTATAGTGCCACATGTCTTTAATGCCAGCACTCTCGGAGGCTGAGACAGGAGGATCCCAACTTTGAACCCAGTTGAAGCACCTTAGCAAGACTTCGTCTCAAAATAAAAATAAAAAGGGGCAGGGGATGTAGTTCTGTGTGAAGGCCCTGGGTTCAATCCCCAGTACCAGGAAAAAGAAAAGAAAAAGTCGTACTACACAGTAATAATCTTACAAGCTTATAAAAAATAATTTATTCTTAATTTTCCTGAACATTAAATATTTGCTACTCAAAATGTACTATTAGCAAAACAGTACAAAATTCAAACGCAGATAGGGGATCTAGAACATGCTATACTCATATGAAAGTAACTATTCACTGGTTACTTTTGTTGGCCATCTGCTATGCATTAATATCCTTTATCTCAGGAGCAAGTTATTATAGGAGTGGGATCCTGATAAAAAGATGAACTCGATAAATTTGTCTCTCTGTATCCCAAGTGCTTCCCCATTTGACTTTCTACCATGTTATAACACCATGAAACCCCTCATGAGATGATGATACCATGCTTTTGACTTCCCTGCCTCTAGAAATAAAAGCCAAACAAATTTTCATGATTTATAAATTGAGGTAGAATGCTTGCCTAGGCCCTGGGTTCAATGCCCAGAACCATAAAAAGAAATAATAATAATAATTACCCAGTCAGTGGTATGCCATTAGAGCAGCAGAAAATGGACTAAGCCACCACCTAAATTCTGTTTCTCATTCCATAAAAAGTACTTAGCCATCTTCTTATTCTCAGATTAATCATTTTCAAAGTTTACAAACCACTAATTTGCCTGGAAAGTTACAAATATTATTAAAAACATGTACTACCACTCAACAATCTAATAGCTCTTCAAACTTAAATGAGATCCTAAAGAAGCCAATTCTTCTACAACAAAGAACTATCCAGGGTCAAAATATCAACAGAGTCACTGTTGAGGAACCCTAGCCTAAGCTCTAAAAACAAAGTTTATTCTGGTAAGCTAAGCCTATCCAAATGTAGAATATTGGTCCCAGTGATCCGATAAACACGCTAATGTAAGCCAAAATACTACGCTTCCTCCCTAATTGAAGAGAAAGTAAGATGTGAGAGAAATTTAACATGGCAATTCTAAACCAATTTTTCTACCATAAGACATATTTTCACATATTCACCAATTCCACAGACAAACTCAGAATCTGCTAGCTCATTTCTCACAACCACTGACTGGAAAATGCTATTTTTTAGCAAATTTCTAGGGGTAAACTGTATCCCAGGCTTTTCCCTGTGTCTCTCCTCTGCTACCTAACCACGACCCGTGATCACAGCTGCAAAAAGCCCACTGCTTACCTTAACCATAGCAACAAATGGCATCACTTTCTTCATGTATTTCTTCAATTCTGGCAAGTTCCCTAGTTCACTAGCAATGACTTTGTTATCAGGCAACTTTCCACTATTGGCCTAAAAGCGGGTGAGGGAGAAGAAATGTAGAGAAAAATGTTTTAAAGATAACCCAGGATTGTAGGTGCACCTGTGGGAAGTCGGTCAGACACAGGACAGTGGCCTCTACCAGACTGTGGTACAATCTCTAGCATCACAAGTAGTCAAAGATGAACAAACAAGGGAACAATGTAAAAGGGAATTCTCTACCTATCTAAATTTAGAAGACATGCACTTTTTAGTTTAAAGGAGAAAAATGAGTGTATTGCACTAAATATTTAGCTTTTGTTACAATAAAAGCCTCTGGGATTGTAACATCAAATTCTACCTGCCAAAAAACTGACAATCGTAAAGATCTTATCTTCAGACTTCTAAAAGCATTTCACTAGTCATATTAAAAAGGAAAACTATAAAACTATTACACAAGATTTACACAGCATCTTTTTTTCGGTCTTTTTGAGACAGGGTCCTGCTATGCAGTTCAGGCTGGTCTTGAGCTCACTTTGTAGCCCAGGCTGGTCTTGAACTCGCAAATATTCTGCCTCAGCCTCCTGAGTGCTGGGATTACAGGCTTGTACCACCACACCTGGCTTCAGTATCTATTTTTGAATGTTCTTCTTTATGAATTGTCACTACAAATGTGAAAAGAAAAAAGAATCCCTAGTTACCAATAATTAAAAATAGCAACATTTCCATTTACTAAAAAATAAATGCCTACAGTTGAACAGGGTGGCACACACCTATAATCCCAGCACTCAGGAGGCTGAGGCAGGAGGATCACCAGGACTTCAAGGCCAGGATGCACTATATAGTGAGTTCAGGGACAGTCTAAACTACATAACAAGACCCTGTCTCAAAGAAGGTCAATAAGTAAATAAATAAATAAAATAAAAAGCACCTATATCACATATCACTGTGCATACAGTCCTAAATGATCTGATTGAATTTACATTCTTCTGCAAAAATCAATGGCTCTTTCAATAAAGCAACTTTTCAAAGTTTTGGGTGACTTATTTTCTCTTACTTCTAAAAACCTAATACCAAAGCCAAGGGTCAAACATGAATCTCAATGAAAATAATGTATAAAAAGATTTCAAATAGTCTAACCTTTTCTAAAGTTGATAGGAAAAAATATTTCCTCCCTTTGTCAATGTGCTCATTTGAAACACGTGAAAAAAAAGGAAGACACTGTGAGTTCGAGACCAGCCTGGGTTACAAAGTGAGTTCAAGGCGAGCCTGAACTGCATAGTGAGACCCTGTCTCAAAAAATAGGGCCGGGGTTTAGCTCAGTGGCGTAAGCACCTGCCTGGCAGGCGCAAGGTTGTGAGTTTGAGCCTCAGTACCAAAAAATTTTAAAAATTAAGAAAAAAAAAGAAGATGAGAAACATTCCTTTTCCGATATCACCAAAAAGGTGCCATCTTCGACATTCTTCTTGATTATAAACCAATATACTCTTAGTTCTTTTGGACAAAAACAAAAATTTACAAAGAAACACATAATGCCAAAAGATGATGGTTTTTTGAAACAATATAATATCTAGTCAAAGAACACTGAGCAAAAATATAACTTCTAAAAGAACAGAAATGTGGTGGGACATCATATACTATATTTGATTCTTTTACTACTCCTTTGAAACTGGTGTCTGAATATGCAAGCCATAGAGGCATTTTCATTATCTACCTATGGAAGCAGCTTTTACCTTTCATTTACCAAAATTCACAGTCTGAGCTGGGTGTGGTGGTGTACCTTTGTAATCCCAGTATTCTGGAGGCTGAGACACAAGGAGAATAGTCTTACATTGTGAGTTCAAGGCCAGCCTGAACTACATCCTGACACCCTGTCTCAAAACAAAACAAAACAAAACAAAACCTGCAATGAGTCTGAAGGTTGCCTTCTATTTCTATCGCACACGATCAAAGGTGGAGGCATTCTCCATAACAGGTGAACAAGGAATACCAAAATACTTACTTTCTATTTCCATCAAATTTTAAAAATGTAAAAGCAGCTTTTCTGAATATTTCTTAATTAACTATGAAAGTGTTGCAGCAAAATTCTAATAAAGATCAGAAGAATCAATGCCACAGATTTTTTTTTATGATGCCACTTGACATTTTAACCATAATCTCTCTTACTGTCTCTCTCTACATTTGAAGTATACCTGAATGGTTTGAACCACCCAGTAACAGTAATAATCTGGGTAAAAAAAATAGTAAAAATTATACGACACACACTACTCTGTTCCCACACTTTGAGTGGAAAAGAAAAATGGGTTTTTCCTTTAGGAAAACTGAGAACTAAGTTTAAATAGTAAGTTCCTTTGAAAGAACTATCATAGTTCATAGTTATTTACCCAACAGATTCAAACATCTTTGAGCACTGCCTTTGTATAGATACTGTATTTATAATACTAAACATCATTTTCTTTTGAAGTACTCAAGAACCAGCCAGGCGTGGGGGCACACACCTGTAATTCCAGCACTCAGGAGGCTGAGAAGGGGATTGCCATGAGTCTGAGGCCACCCTCAGCTACACAGCCAGTTCAAGGCCACCCTGGACTACATAGCGAGATCCTGTCTCAAAAAAAAAAAAAAAAAAGTACTCAAGAACCAAGATGCAAATATAGTAATATTTCAGCCTGATAAATCCCACTGTTCAAGTCAAAACAAATTTGAAAGGCAGACTATCCTTTTGCTTCATAGTATTAATTATGTATATGAAAAAATCAACATACAACTAGATCCATTTTTGTATGGAATTTCAAAAATGACAAATAGCAGCTCTTCTCTCAGCATTCATTTAGGAGCTACCAAGAATAACAAAGGATGCTCCTTGCCCAGGGGAATTACATAAAGCTGCCTGTTTTCCTTCCCCTAAACATTGCGAACATCCTAAAAACAAAAACATCCTAAGAACAACATAAGCAGGACCCAACATGGTTGGGGGCAAAGTCTACCGCGGGGCCTCACCTCAAAGTGGTTACGCAAAACTGTCAGGGTAGTGTGCTGCCAAGGCGGGTAGTCCTTTGCTACATAAATGGTGCAGTGTGAGGGCCTCTGAGGTGGTTGCTGGTCAGTCTTCTACATAAGAGAAAGAAAGGAAGAAATATTGCCTTTTATTAAACCAGAAATGAGAAAAATATTCCCCCAATATTACCAATGGCTTTAACATTTAAAACTACACAAGCAGAGCCAGGCATGGTGACTTATATGTGTAATTCCAGCACACTGGGAGGCTGAAGCAGGAGGATAACAAGTTCGAGCCCAGTCTGAGAACTTAAGAGACTTAGCAAGACCTTGTCTCCAAGTAAAAAATTAAAAATGGCTGAGTTGTGCACAGTTCAGTATAAAGGCCCTGGATTCAATCCCAGTACCACAAAAAAGAAAAATAAAATTAAATTCACACAGAAAAGCATTAGCAGGAGATATATACACTATACATTTGAATGAAAGCAGCCTTAATTTCCATTACTGTTAAATGTTATTTGAAAAAGAATTAAGATGTGTTATGTACATGTACCAACTCCCCATGATAAATGTGATTATGTACTACAAACATGCACTAATAAAAAGTTATTTGATCATTTTTAAGGAATGACCTTTAAAACATTTTTTTAAAAAAATGACTTCACCTTCCCTTTAGCTGGCATCATGTAATTCTTGAGTCGTAATCTAAGGTCATGTGCTACTTCCATGACATACTGTGAGGAACGTATCAAGATTTCATCCACGGGACCTGCCACAGGCCATGAAGCATTCATGATTGAGTCAGACTTGTGAAAAAACAAAACAAAGGGCCAGTGAAATCAGTTGTTCAGTACAACTATTTTATAGTTTTTGCTTACTTTTATACCAGGCCTCCATCTGTAAACTGTGTGTTTGAAGTTCAAACCTGACCACACATAACACACTTCGACAGCCCCTGATCTAATGTTCCCTAGAATTCAAGCTGTGAAGTCTGACTCCACATTCTTAATTAGCATCCATTTGTACAAGCATATTAATACCCACACACATATGCTCACTTTCAAAGAAACTTATGTAATGCTAGTTTGCCTAAATTTAATCACTGTATAAATTATGCACACTCACAGTTTTTATCTTAACACATCCAATACTGAAAATGTACCTGTTCAATATACAGATCTTGATTACATTTTTACAGGTTTCATGCATGAAAAATACAAAAAAAACCTAGCTAATAAGGTTGGAAAGGAGTTATTAATTCAGCCAATCTATTTATCTGCAAGCCTGGGAGAAATAACTGAATTTATCGTCACAGTAAAAACACTAATATAATACCCCTGAATATGCAATACAATACATGCCAGGAATTTTGTATATAAAATAAATTTATGCAAATAAGTTTCTATCTTTTTTTTTAAAATGAAATGTGTGATTTTATTTTTTTTTTATGTGTGTGGGTACCAGGAATCGAACTCAGGACCTCACATTTGCCAGGCAGGCACTGCGCTACTGAGCTACGTAACTGGCCCTCTATCTTTGTTTACAAGCAGCTTTTAAAAGTTGTTTATACCATCCTCAACATTTTCACTTTTTTAGCAGTTGGAAAAACAATTATTATATATGCATTCAAATAAATTTCATTTCCTAAGAGCTGAGAATTAGGTGGGCAATAATATACACATGATCACATTTTCAAACTATATGTACTGCACACACACAAATAAAGGCACATACATAATTTACCTGTCTTATTTAGCTGTTTTAACCTATTATAATTATGAAAAAAAAAGTATTATTCCTAAAATACTATGTTTATTTTCAGCTTTTTTTTTTCTCTTTACAGAGATGAGCACAGTAAATATCATAACACTTTATAAGGCCAAAATAAAGCCCTTCACAACATTTTATAGCAGTACAAGTACCTTTCCCAGGAGTGTCCAGATGTGCTCACACAAATGTGGACAGAAAGGAGCCAAGAGAAGGGTCTGAACTTCAACAAACCGGAACACAAGTTCTCTGTGCATCCCTTCTATGGCCAATTCACGGTATTTATCTTTTGCAGCCTATAAAATTTGAAATTATTTATCATTCCCTTCATTTTGCTTTAAAATAAAAATAAAAGAGATAAACTCAGTACCTTGTTTCAAAGCATTTTAAGTTTTTAGTCTTTTAACATCCTGTAATAATTACATTTTATCCTTTAAATTTGCAAGTAAATGTGTATCAATCTTTGTCCAAAGCATATTACAGTTTTATATTAATGGTTCTTGACAAGAAAAATATTTAAAAAGGCATTCTATAACTGAAACATAAAAGTTGAATAATTTTTACTGCGTACTAAGGGTGAATGGGCTGAGCAGCATGTAAAATATTAAAAACTCCCAAAAGCACTTATCATTATTTAACCATGTCTCTGAAAACAAAGTTACATAAACCCCATGCATGTGTGAAATTTTACAAAGCTTATCAAGTAAAATTGAATTTTTACTTTAAGCACTTGAAATACCAAACTTGAGGAAATACTGACACCTTGTGGAAATCATCTGAAAACATTTGATTTCAAATTAATGGCAATTAATTACAATTTTGCCTTCATTTTTATTAATTGTCAAACATTTTCCTTGGATTAGGGAAGGGATGTAGCTCATGATAAAGTGTTTGCTTAGCATGCATGACGTTCAGTCCCCCACGCGCGCGCACACACACACACACACACACCCCTGTAGAATCTGTGGCAGATTTTTAGATTTAATCTTATTAATGCTCAAAGATCAAACAGAAGAATTCTTTGTAGTAAGTGATACAAAGAAAAATATGCCAAAGAAATTACTTAAGAATCACTACTTATTGAAAAATTTAAAAACTTGTTTGGCAAGATTTTCATTCTGCATGTTAGATGTACAGTTATGTGATAGCAGGAATAAAAAAGGGGGAAAATACATCAAATTCACCTTGACATGTTTTATACATACCAAAAGAATAGCATACCTGAAACTCAAAAAATCCTGTTTTCAAAGCTTCTTTAAACATCATCTTTTCATAGTTTTGATCTGTTTTTATAATTCCTGCATTCATTTCACTATTGAATAGGAAAAAAGATCACTAGGTTTGAAAACAATTTTATATACATACATAAAGTTGCTCCAGATCCTAATAAGCAATAAAATGAAAATATCTAAAACATTTAAAATGGCTCAATACAAAACAGTCTTTGTGCTCTTTAAAACTGATTATTGTAGTCATTCTATTGTCTATCCACCCTGAGTGCTATGCTACCATCTTTTAGGGATCCTATTTATGATAACAGTTAATAATGCTTGTTTTAAAATTCCTTGATGGACACTTTATTATGAAGCTTAAATACAATATGAAAAGAACTAATGCCATAGCCAACCTTTAATTATTGCACTGTAAATAACTGACACTAGAAAAAAATGTCTCTCATCACCTCAGGTTCTTCTTAGTTTGGCTTAATCTGGTACCAATCTTTCTTTCTTATCGTCTACCTCTGCCCTCCACATACTAGAAGTCAAATAAATATCAAATCCTTTCCATGTCATATACATGCTTTCCTTTCCTCTAAAAAACCCAGAATCCACATGTCTAGGAATTATCTTTACTCTTATTATTGCATTTACAATGGTCTGTCTCTCCTGTTAGACAAGAACAAATTTTGTCTTATCCATCTTTGTAACACCAGTGTTTAGAATGACTCCTGATATGAAGAGGTTGATGTCTTTCGAATTAAAAAAAAAATTCTCTATTTCTTTTAATCTACTTTTCCTTTAATCATTCTGTGCTACTCTATTGCATTTAGGCTCAGTTTCTTTATCTACAAAGCAGTTAATACAGTAATACCTTTATCAAATAAAGATGTTTTAAGGCTAAAACCTGGTAACAAATGCAAAGTACTTAACATAGCACCTGGAACAAATAAGCCTTCAATTAATAATAGGCATCATTATCATCTAATTTATTCTAGGGAAAAAGAAAATGCACTAAGCAACTCTGCAAAGTGGTTGAGATCCATAGATTACCTGGCAAAAACTCTATCATTGAAAGTGCTGGCAGGACCACTTCTTAGGCTGTCCCAGTTGGCAACCATTTCTTTCACCCACTCCACCCAGGTGTACAGACGGAGAATACCTGCGTCAGCCATGGCTTCCACAAAATTGGCATCTTCAACAGTGTCACCAGCATCAGCTAGAGCCAGGCGCATTCCTGAAGGGAAAAATATTGAATTGAAATATGGCTAGTGAGGATCAGTTGTATACCCACTTGGGTACACTACAAGTGCCACCTATAAATTAAGAAATAAATGTTTTAAAGTATTGTCCTAGATTAACAACAAAAATAAAATGACCAATAGGAGGATCCACAACTATGCTGTTGAAATATTTGAACCATCTGTATCAATCTGCATGCTTTTCATCAATGTACATTTGTTCTGAGGCATGTTGAATTATGAGATAAAGTGATCTTTAATGAGGCACAGAAGAAAACTGGGTACAGATACACATTCCTTTGTGATTTCCCTATCAACATCTCAGTCTCATTTAGAGTTAGCAAAACATCATGACATTTAATGCATGAGATTACACACTGGTGCCCTCTCATTTTTTAATACTATTGAAATTTTCCACTTGAAGACAATGGAAAAGGAAGAGAAAGATCAGCACCTCCCGAGAACCCGCCATGCTAGGTCAGGGAAGATCCAACCAGGAGACAACTAGCCAGCCTTCCTGGTAAGTGGCGTGAGCTGCGGGACTCCAGGAAGAGAAAGATCAGCGCCTCCAAGAAGAGAAAAGTCAGCACCTCCTGTGAGCCTATGGGCATGTGGATTGAGAATCAACACCCCCAGGCCTGCAACCCCTATAAGCAACCTGCTGGTCGGAGGACCGGCTAAGTTGATAGAAACTAAGGTACATAAAGCAACTAAATGCTTGTATTGTTTGGTGGATTTTGCAGGCCTGGGGCCAGCAGTCCAAGCATCTCTTGGGAGGATGACAGTATGCAATGCAGCAAATATGGGGGAAGTCCCTTCTGTCTTGTCTTTGATGCCCAATATTGTTCTTACTGTTTTGCTTTATTCAATATTGTTTTGATTGGTTTTATTCCATTTTGGTTTTGGCTTGATTTTGTTATACCTGATGGAATGGTCAACTATTGTGAAGATAGCAAGATATACTAGAGTAGCTATTGTTTCCTAGTATCCTGCTTTGAAGTTCTGTACTAATTCTACTGCTTTGTTTTGATTGACTTTGTTCTGTTTTGTTTTACTGGATTTTACTATCTTTAAAATAAAATTAAAAGCCAGGCATGGTGGTGCACACCTTTAATCCCAGCACTCGGCAGGCTGAGATAGGCGGAGCCTTGTGAGTTCGAGACCGGCTTGGGCTATACAACACGAGCGCAAGGCCGACCTGAGCTACATGGTGCGACCCTGCCTCAAAAAACTAGGGCCGGGAGTTTGGCTCAGTGGCTTAAGCGCCTGTCTGGTGGGCGCAAGGTTGTGAGTTCAATTCCTGGTGCCATAAAAAACAACAACAACAACAAAAAAAAACCCAATAAAATTAAATTAAATTAAAATTAAGATACTAGAGAAAACATCCTAAAAAGACTAATTAAAAATGCTATCAGACATATCTCTAGAAAGGAATATTATATTGCTGAAAAAAAGAAACTCATTATGCTCCAATATGGAATAACCTCAAATATGAACTGTTAAGTGAAAACAGAGAAGTACAGAACAATTCATGCAGTATACTCTGCTCTGTTACTTAGGGGCAAAAGACAAGAACATGTAACATTAAGCCAGGTGCACATTATCTTTCAGAGTACACAAGAAACTAAAAAAGATTTTTAGCTTTTTAAAGTAACTTTATACTCACAGAAAAATTATAAAAAGCAGTACGGAGGATAAATGTATCATTCACCCTGCTCCCAAAATGTTAGTAACATATAACTGCAGTATCAAAACCAGAAAGTTAACATTAGTCCAACACTATTAACCAAATGACAAATATTGTACACTTTTCCAATATTTCCTCTAACATCCTTTTTCTAATTCCAGGATCCAATCCAGAATTCCACACTGCATTTAATTGTTTTTGTTTGTTTGTTTGTTACTTTTTTGAGATAGGGTCTCACCATGTAGTCCAGGCTGGCCTCAAACTCATGGCAATCCTCCTGCCTCAGCCTCCCACACGCTGTAATTATAGGCCATCATACCCAGCCATGCATTTAATTTTTGTGTCCCCTTAGTCTCTTCAAATGTGACAATTTCTCAGTCTGTCTTTGCCTTTTATGACCCTGACATTTTTAATGAATACTATTCATTTAACAGAACTGGTCTCAATTATACTTTTGTGAGACATTTCCTCATGATTAGACTAAAGTTATGAATCTTTCACAAAAGAACACAAATGACACAAAACAGATGCTGTGTCCCTCTCAGTGTACTCTAACAAAGTATATGATACTGATATTACTTAATACTAGTTTACTAATCTTTATCACTTGGTTAGTAAGGTGGCATGCCCCAAGTTTCACTGTGAGATTATTATTTTTCCCTTTCTAACTAATAAACATCTTGACAGAAATAATCTTAAGAATACACAAATACCCTGTTTCTTGTGAAATTTTCACCCATTAATCTTTGCAACCATTTATAGATCTTGCCTATAATAATTATTACAATGTTGTTTGCCTCATGGTGCTTTTACAGTTCCCACAGTATTTCTACATTTATCAACCAGACTTCAAAGGAAAATGCCCCTATTACTCTACTAATTTTGGGGGGTGGGGGCAAGGGTTGGGGAACTGAGACAGGCTCTTGCTATAGTTCAGGCTGACCTTGAACTCACTGTACAGCCCAGGAGGGCCTTGAACTTGCAGTAATCCTCCTGCTTCAGCCTTCTGCATGCTGGGATCACAGGAGTACACCACCATGCCCAGTTGATTTTAGAATTTATTTTACTCACTGGACTATAATCCAATAGTATCATTATTATGTTTTCTAAATTGTCCTAGCATGGGTCACTACAAGTTCCCTCAAGTTGGTTCTTGTGTCCTTTCAACATATCCCCAAGGGCTTGAGGATGTACCTAGCTTAGCCAGTGACTCAGTGCCTATGGTTCTAGGAATCAAAACTATATAAAAAGGTACACTCAGAGCAGTGTTAGCCCCTCCTTATCGTTAGGAGCCAACTTCCATTCTGCCCAAGTCCACGCAGCTCAGATAAAACTAATCTGACTGACTTCTAGCTTATCATCTTAGTATTTTTTTTTTTTAATTAGCACAGGGCTGGGAATATAAATCAGCAGCACAGCGCCTGCCTGGCAAGTGTGAGATCCTGAGTTTGATTCACAGTACACAAAAAAAAATTGGCACATACATATATTTGTCATCTACTACTTTGTTAAATGAGAGGCACAATACATTAATCTTTTGCACAGTTTACTTTTTTGTTTTTGCTAAAAAAGTGTATCTTGGCAGGACATGGTGGCCCACACCTGTAATCCCAACACTCGGGAGGCTGAAGCACAAGTTCAAGGCCAGCCTGGGCTACAAAAGTGAGTTCAAGGCCAGCCTGAACTGCACAGTGAAACCTTGTCTCAAAAAGACAAAAAGGAAGTATAGCTTGGCTTCTCAGGAAGCTAAAGCAAAAGAATTCCCAAGTTCATCAAGGTCATCCTAGGCAGCTTAAAGACCCTGTTTCAAAAACAATGGCTGAGAATATAGCTCAGTGCAGTAGAAGGTCTTAGAGTTCAATCTCCAGTACTGACAAAAATACGTAACATAGTTTTGTATTAATTACATATATAATATACAGTTATTAAAAAACAAAAATGGGAAAGATCTCTATAAAAGTTCAGAATGATTTCCAAGATCTCATTTTAATAAATAGATGGTATTCTACTATAAGGCTGTACATCTTTCTATACAAAGACACTTCAGTGATTACAATATTTTCCAAGAACAAACAATGCCACAGTGAATAACGGATACACTTTTGTATTGTTGGAGGTATACCTTCAGGGTAAATAGCTAGAAGAGGAACTGTTTCGCCAGAAAGACAGCTGGGTGAGGTGGCGCATACCTGTGATTCCAGCACTCTGGCAAGCTAGGGTAGAAGGTTCAAAAGTTTTGAGACCAATCTGGCAACTTAGTGAGACCCTGCCTCAATATAAAAAATTTAAAAAAGGCTGAGAATGTAGCTCAGCGTGAAGACCCTGGATTCAATTATCAGTACCACAAGAAAAAAAAAAAAGATAAAATTTTATTAGAAATTTGTCTCTGGAAGGCTGAACCAAATTTACATTCTCACTAGCAATGTATGAAAGCAAGTACGTATGTGGAGAAACTGATGAGTCTATCAACTGAGAAAAAGTGGGTAGCTAGGGATTAGAAAAGGAAGTATTTTCAAAGCACATGCTTTTTATGTTTTCTGAATTTCGAATCATATGAATGCATTACCTACTCAAAGCAAAGCATATTTCTAGAATGTATTCTAAGGAATAAAAATAGTTCCTTTTCAATAAAAATAAACCATGAACTCCAACTGAGCCAGCCATGAGCAACAAAAAGTACCACGATGATCAATGATTAGCTAAGTAAGAAATGAATGGTCCCTTCAGAATGCCCAGTACTGTACATTTCTTCTCTTCATGAAATACTATTAAAATGTAACAGTGCTGAAGCCAGGCAAAATATTTTTTCTGAAAAATAAATGGTCCCAGGTTTAAATCATCTGTGAAAATATCAAAAACAAAATATCTCAGA
>RJWM01036481.1:0-18092 GCA_004363535.1 Dasyprocta punctata
ATGTCTCTTAAAAGAATATACAATCCGTGAGGCCAGAAATCTTCTTCTTTAATTCACGGCTCTTTCTTCCAACATGGTATAAGCATTTAATAAATAATTATATCCAGATCATGTGAGTCCAAGAACTAAGTTACAGATGAGGAAACTGAGGCTCAGGGAGGACTTGAGCTTTGTTTTGTGCTTGAGACAAATGGAACCTTCTCTAGGACTCCACCTCCCTCTGCCCCCTCCAGTACTGTCTTTGCTGTTCTAAGTTTCTTTGAAACTTCCTGCAGCAGTTTCCATAATAATCAGTCACTATTAATTTTCCTTCCTCATAATTCACACAGAAGAAACACCCTTTCCCCTTACCTTTATTTGTTCAGTTATGTTTCCATCTTCCGGCACACCAGGATCTATGGCAATGATGATGCCTTCATAGCCGTTGTCCTTCAGCTGCACTAGGGAAGCGTTAGAGCCCTGCAGCAGGTGTAGGACCAAGAGGGAAGCGAGGGCTCTGAATAACCCCATTGCTCCTCTCAAGAGGCTTTTCCTACACTTGTTTTTCTCTTGTCTTTCATCATATATATATATAGTCCTAAAAATTATGAGTGTTGGCCAATTACGGGATGTTAGCTGTATAAAGGTCACTGTAATATATATGGGAAAAGGCATGACTTCAATTTACACAAGTTTTATTGTATGGTAGTGTAAATGATTGAGAGATATACAGGAAATCAGATCTTTTTACAAAATGTACTGCACATTTTTCTCTTTTGAGACATATATTTTTCCCTTGATCTATATAGTTTTATAGACCCTAATTTTGGTTAATTTCCTAAATGTAGACATGGAGTTTATATTTTGTGCAGAGTGTACTGTGAAAATTAGTACAAATTCATAATGAACTGAACAGACACAGTGATGTTAATGATTTTCTTCAGTCTGCAGAGCAATTTAATTATTTTCTAGATTATTTATCATCTAAATAATAACAAAACAATGCCAGATCATTCAGTGTAAATAATCAAAATAGACAAAATGGGTATGGAATTTGAACATTTCAAGGATTTTGATAAATTTGAGATTTGATAGTCAATTCATTAAACTAAAATTACTGTCCAATAAAGAAGAAATATGATTTGTTTTTCTCCAAACATGTGAAAAAAAAACCTGGTACTTTGCTGGTTACTATTGATGCAGTGTAAGTAATATTAATAGTTAACATTTTATCAATGTTTTCCTGGGCAGAGAATATCTCACTTAAATTTTACTACAACTCTCTGTTTGGTATGTATGTTTTTTTCACTTAGTGTATGGAGAAACTGAGGTACACAAAGTTTAAAAGTTTTCCAAATCACAGATAGTCAATGTCAGAATCAGGTTCTAAAATGAATATTGTTACCCAGGGTCCAGGGAATTGATCACTCCATATCAAGGCAAAATTGGTTCATAAGAAAAATCATGCAATAAGTTTTAAAAAGAGGAGGGGGTGGGGATCAGGTTAGGAGTCGAGATAATAAATCAAGAATGCACTGAAATAAAAGGAACCAAGACACACTAAAATGCAAAAAGACTGAAAGTGAAATAGCAGAAATGGCCTTTAAAAGTTCAATTAAGAGAATACAATGTAGAAATCTTGCACATATCCTCAAGACAGAGGTTTTATCGCAGGCACCCAAACTCTGCCTTCTCAGGCTGGGTCCTATGCTTTTCTCCAGCTTCCTCAGGAATACTAGGGCAATAGTACATTCATAGGATTACTGTGCTGTGCAGGTTCTGAGTGGAGCCATTGCTGTGGCAACCCCAGGGAAACTGAGATGACCTAGGGTAGGTACAGGCTGGGGTATCTGCACATCCATCCTACGCACTTGTGTCCAGGTTTCCCCACCATCTTTCCTTCCTATTGCTCCCTGCCTCTCATGTCCCTACAACGTGGTGGCTTCAGGCACCACATGTGCTCCCATCCCATAGCTTTTGCTCAGAAAATTATTTTTGGCTGTTGGACTGAGAGATATAGTGAACAATTGTTTCAAGCAAAAAATAACAATGTCTAAAGAATAGTTTATCCAAGGTCTTTGAAATACTGGAGGTGTCTGGGGGATCTGGATCCTCTCTACTATTTGGTGGATTATTCAGTTTAGTTTAATTTGTGAAGATTCTATTCCTCCCTCAGGAAGTTCTGGAAAATCTTGGGTATAAGATGGGAAGGGAGACACTTTGTCTTTGCCAAAAGAGTTAGGAAAATTCCTACAGGCACTGAGCACACGGGAAAATTCGTAAGTATTTATAATAGTCTTCTGCTTGTTCCTGGTATCATAGGAACCTTGGAATTGAAGACATGTACATGTCTTTGATTATTTTCTCATCCATCTCTATGGTTCATAATATTAATTATGTTTGTGAAGACAGAAATGGGGAGCTACACCAGTGCCCTCGGAACCATCCCTGTCCTTCACTTCCGGTAGGTTCAGCTACTAGTCCACTGTCTGCATCAAGAAACCTCAGAAAGACACTGCGGCATAGGCTGGCTTGTCACAAGTCAGGAGTGTGTCAACTGGATCTAAACCAGATCCAACTTAGCCAGTCAGGCTCACTTGCATCACTCAAGTGGGCTGGGATTCCTTATCCACGACTGGGTCAAGGAAGAGGCTTGAAAAAGTAATTTGTCATGCATTCATTTTTTACTCTGTGATAGAAAAATATTTCCATCAAACTTGTATTTTCACAGTATTATTATAGAATGATATATGAAGTTTACTTTTTCTTCTCTTTAAAATGAATCTATTTAAAGTAAAATGTCAGGAAAATAATGGAATTGGTACATGAATGTGGTTCAGTCCTGAGGCTGGCATGGGTACTTATGAGGTTTGCAAACCTACTCTATGCTAGTACAGAAATCATCTCCTTTTAAACTAGTGAGTACCACTTTATAATGTAAATTAGCTATCACTGAAGAATTCTATTTATATGTTTTTAGATTTCTGGTGTGGGGGATTAGAAAATGTAAGGGGAAGATTTTCCCTATGTCTTTACTGGTCTCAGAAATTGTATATTTAAAATTATTTTTGATGCTTTTCTTT
Organism: Dasyprocta punctata; assembly: GCA_004363535.1. Classification (NCBI taxonomy): domain Eukaryota; kingdom Metazoa; phylum Chordata; class Mammalia; order Rodentia; family Dasyproctidae; genus Dasyprocta; species Dasyprocta punctata. The sequence continues at coordinate 3,063 of RJWM01036481.1, forward strand.
TGGTGGAGCTTATATTTCATTATTTCATCTTTTACCATTAGTCTTGCTTTTGCTACTTCTTGACTTATGATGTAAGTCTAGCTTCCTCAGCTGATAGTTTAGCTAATTTATTTCATTCATTTTATTTTTGCCTGGGAACAAATGTTGATACAAGTCTACTGAACACTATTTTGGCCATATCCCATAAGTTTTAATATATTGTGTTCTAGTCTAGACAAGGTTTTTTGTTTGTTTGTTTGTTTGTTTCACTGATCTATTTGACATTTATTTCTACATAGATTATCAGTTTAATTTCAATTTTGGTTTTCTCTCTAATTCTATTCCAGAGCATTTGGTATATTTTTATGCTGAGACTACTTTGCTAAAATCCTTGTAGTGATTTTGAATATCTTACACTAACTTCATATTTGGTTGTAGTTGTTTTTATTTTTAATAATATCCTTAGGTTAATGTGTATAAAACTACAAGACTGGCAAATATTTTATTTTGAAAATAGAGTTGCTACACATTCTTTTTAATGTAACCTTTATTATGCATAAAAATATTCATTCAACTTCAAAATACAGTTTTTAGACTTAGTTGTCATAACTGTATAAATAAACCAGCTTATTAAATTTAATTAGTAATTTATATATGATCAATGCAATCTATGTGCATGTAAGGAAATGTGGGTGAGTCCCATTAATATGTACAATTGCTGAAGGGTTAATAGGAAAACAACTGATTCAGGTGGATAGTAGCTTAATAGATTCTGTGATGCAGTATTGAAAGATAGAGTGAAATTTAAAATCTTAGGAGAATTTACCTCTGGTCTGTTAATAATTACCTTTTCAACTTTATTTGTATTTCAAACAGATACTTTATTGGCTCAATTACACTCTTCAGAGCTATAAAATAAATGGACTTCGACTTTGCCTTGTGAAGTGTATTGTGAGAGAAGTTCCTTATGCTATCCTCCACATGAAGGATAACATTCCAAGAGCAGAGAATAGGGTGCTAATTTTTGTTTCCTTTTTTCCTTTTAACATTCCTTTACAGGTTCTTCTCTGGACTTCAGATGAAAAACGCTGAATTCTCCAGGGAAAATTCTGATTACCATGGTGATGGAATGGTCTTCTTTCACGGGACTTTGAATCATGAGTCAGTAACCTGTCAGGGCAGTAACAGCCACATTCTCCATCAGAAGACTTGGATCGTAATTGGGTTATCACGTAGTCTATGATTTCATTTTTGATTTTCAGGGAGGAATCATGTTTGCAAATTATGACTTAGAAAACTCTTAAACCATAAAGCTGAGTTATTCATCTGTTTTTTTTTTTTCTGAAGGCAATTCTGGATCTTAGTTATTGTATGTTATTCATCTTAGCACAGAACCTGGAATATTTTTAGTAGCTTGAAATGTATTGTGTGATGCTTAGTTTCTTCATCCTCCTCTTTGAATCTCTCAATTGGAAACATGTGTGTTCTGCTTTGGACTCCGGTGCTAAGCCCTCATGGCCTAGGCCCTCTTCTAGAGGCAGATCTTGATGCCAGGCTGTTTCCTTACAGTGTCCAATTAATGGGACGGGTGAGACAATCAGTACTAATCAGACAAGCATCTATTTCCAGACAGTGTTTTTAGGATGGCAAAGTCTTTCTGAATTCTAGATGTGAGGAGAAATATTAGAAATCTCAATTGTGGCCTTAGATCTGATCACACATGTTAGTTTCAATTTACCATATGTAAAGTTAATGTTTTGATAACCTGCCTGACTCTTTTGCCTATTTGCATATCACTTCCAAACCCTGAAAGAAGAATGACTGTGTGTTGTTTTTGCAATTTGAGATTGCATATTATTGTACATTCTGAGGACACTGTAGCCATTCAAGATTTCTGATTGGCCCTTATTCTTGCTTAGTGTCCAATTTCCCATTGCTTTATCTTTATTCTCTTCTTCCTCCTTCCTTCTTGGATTGTTAAATTCTTGGAACTCCAGTGCTTTCTCTCTATTCTGAAAAGCAGTACTGGAGTTCTTTCCTGCTCCTCCTCCCAAAGTCGTATACTCAAACCCATCCTGGGGAGGTGATGATGGCTACAAAGAGCTGCAGAGTCTCACATAAATGAAGGGAAACCTACCTCCCTATATGTTCTCTACATGGGAATGGGCAGTGGTAGATAATTCCATTTTCTCTCACTGTTAGAGGACTGTGCTCTAGTTCACTAATCTCTATAGTACTGACTGACCAAATGGTACAAAAAGTTCTATTTTTAAGCATTTCTGTCTATAACTGGGCAACTTGATAGCCTTTTAAAAGATTTCTTAGCCAGCAATATGATCTGGCTCTGATTTATCTTGTACACCACCAAGTTGTCCAATGTGTAATGCCAGCTTTCCTTTTCCAAATTCCTTAAAGCAGATCATTACTTTTGGGAAAATTTTCTACCTTCTATTTAGAACTCTTCACAATCTGGTTCCAGATTACAATTTCCAGCTTCATCTCCTGATATGGCATGTAATAAATCTTACCTTTATGTAGAAGTTGTCTATTTATGTTCTATGAAAATTGTTCTTACTTTCAACTATTATAACTTTGAATACACTCATTTTTCTGTAATGCCTCTCCTCAGTATCCATCTTAGGTTCTACTTTCTGTCAAAGCTTTCCTGGAGCAATGCAGCCCATCATTTCCCTTTTCTGGAATTCCGTACCCTGAATTGACCAGAGGGACTCCTTCCAGGTTCCCTAACATTGCAGAGCTCCAAATTATCCCTTGCACCTCTTTTTGGAGATATTTTCAATGACTGAAGGTAGTGATTATGTCAGGCAGCCAGTGTGGGCAGAGATAACCAGCAGATCCACCTTTACCTGCTGGCTGCAGACAACAGAAGGCTTGCTTCCTGTGGACAGCCAGTGGAAACAGGGATGCAGCCAGGTAAACCCCTGTGGACCCCACCTGCAGGCCACCACTGGAGGCCCTTGCTCCCTTTGGGCAGCCATCACCCACCAGGAGAATCAGACAAACATACCCTTGTGTGCCTGCCACCATCATGGGAGTCCCAGTGTACACACAGACTGAGAGAAGCAGCCTCACCACCATGCATCCCTGGCCATCCAGGAAACCCCAGTGTAGCTGCACAGGTCTCAAGAAGCCTGCTTCATGCCCTGCTACCTCCCTGTAAACCCAGGGTCAGAGGAACACAGGTGTCTGTCCCATTTCCCTACACCACAGAGAGGCAGTCATTGTGGGAAGTTCCTGGAACCCCATAACCAGCTTATTGGGAGGAACCCAGGAGAATGTCAAGATGAAGGAGCAAAATGCAATCTCAGACCTCCAGCCCACACAGAACAAATCTGGGAGATACAGTCAAGGAAGAAAATGGAAGTCACACACCTGAAACCTCTGAGAGGATAACAAATGAAGTGAAGAAACAACTTCATGAGACTGTAAAAGTAATCAAATCAGAAATAATGTCTCAGGTAAAAGAAGAAATGAAAAACGTAATGAAAGAATTGCTCAGCATATCTAAAGAAGACACAGATTAAAAAAGAGGAGCATAAGAAAATGATGGAAACCTTGAGTGAACAATACAGAAAGGAATTACAATGCATGAAACAGACTCAAAAAGATATCCAGGAAATTAAAAAGTTGATTGAAAACTGGCAAAACTGCTTGAAAGAGATTGAAGATAGACTTTCAGACCTTGAAGACAGGATTGCAGCTGGCGATTGTGAAAGGAAAGATCTTTTAAAAATAACAAGGAACCAGGAAATAACAATTCAACAGCTGCAAGACAATGCAAAGAGAAATACTTTAAGAGTGATAGGTATCAATAAAGAAGAAGGGGTCAACACAAACAAAATAAAAAAGCAATTTATAGAAGTGATAGCAGAAAACTTCCCAAACATGGGAAAAGGATCTGGTATACAGATAAGTGAGGCATATAGGACTCCAACTAGCCATAACCAAAGTAAATCTACACCCAGACATATAATAATCAAAATCCCAGAAATTCAGCACAAGAACAATATTAAAAGATGTCAGAGAAAAGAAACAGATCACCTATAAAGGAAAACCAATCAGAATCACCACAGACTTGTCACACAAACCATGAAATTAAGAAGAGATTGGAGTGAAGTGTTTCAAATCCTGAAAGAAAACAACTTCCAATCCAGATTGATGTACCCTGCAAAACTATCTTTCAAAATTGATGGAAAAATAAGATAGTTCCATGATAAAGAACAACTGAAGGAATTCATAACCAGCAAACCAACCCTACAGAGAGTGCTGAAGGATATTCTAGAGAGAGATAAAGATGATCATGGTTCCAGGAGCAGCAACAGAGGAGGATGATAGGACAGGCAGTTGAATGAAGGGGAAAAGTGGAGGGCCAACAGCAGGAGAATAGCATGACAGAGACAACCAATGTATGCTGGCTGTAACCATTAATGTTGATGGCCTCAATTCAGCAATAAAGAGAAACATAGGGAGAGTGGATCAAGAAACAAGATCCATCAATATACTGCATACAAGAAACACATTTAACTCAAAAGAAAATTCATAGACTGAAAATCAAAAGGGAGAAAACAATTATTCCATGCAACAGGAGACTAGAAAAAAGCAAGTGTAACTTGCCCATCAACCACAGAATGGATAAGAAAGATATGGTATTTTCATACAATGGAAAGCTACCCAGGTGTAAAGTAGGATAATCTCAAGGCTTCTGTAGGTAAATGGATGCAACTGGAGGTCATGTTCATGGGTGAAACAGTTTGAACTCATATGGGTGAACACTAGCATAAAAAAACAGAAGAAATTAGTGGGATCCAAAAGCACAATAGGTATTATAAAAGTGATATGGGAGGAAGCACCTAGGAGGAGAAGATGGTAACCGATGATAATTTCATGTTTTCTTGTCTTAAACTCATATAATGTTTTCACAATTTTGTTAGGCTTGGTTCTGTTCTGTCTTGTTTTGTTAGATTTTACTGTGCCTGATGGTATGGGCAGCTATATTGAACATAATGGGATGTATTATGGTAATCATGATTGGTTTTCTACTATCTTGTTTTGAAGTCTTATAATGCTTTCACTCTTTTTTTTTTTTTTTTTTGCGGTACCAGAGTTCAAACTCACAACCTTGTACCTGCCAGACAGGTGCTTAAGCCACTGAGCCAAACTCCTGGCCCTTTTTTTTTTCACTCTTTTGTTTAATTGGTTTTATTCTGTTTTGTTTTGTTTGAATTTATTATGTGTGATAGTATGAGCAACTATTTTGAAGAAAAGGAGACATTATAGTAACCATTGTTCATTCCCTGTTACCTGTTTTTGAAGTCCTGTAATGCTTTCATTCCTTTGTTTTGATAGGTTTTAGTCTGTTTTCTGTTATTTGATTTCATTGTGTATGAGGGTATGGACAGCTATTTTGGAGAGAACAAGAGACATTATGGTAGCCATTGTTGATTTCCTATTGTCTTGTTTTGAAGTCCTGTAATGTTTCATCCTTTTGTTTTAATTGGTTTTGTACTATTTTACTTTGTTTGATTATATTGTGTTTGAAGGGATGGACAACTATTTCAAATACAACAAGAGACATTATGTTAGCCACTGTTGATTTCCTGTTGTTTTGTTGTGAAGTCCTGTGTTGCTTGTATTGTTCTGTTCTCATTTGCTTCATTGTTTTGCTTTGTTTTACACTCTTTAAAATAAAAAAAAAATTTAAGGTACTGAGTACAACTATCAGGCAGGTCAATTAAAAAAATAATAATAGTACTTGACTCACCCCCCCTCTTAGATCAGGTATAATGGTCATATAGTGAAGAAGAGAGACATTCTTAGAATAAATAATTAGGGAATGGATGAATGAGTTCTTAAAGGAACAAATGATGGTTTGTGACTAGATTTGAGTTTTTCCTGTGATCACTGCCAGTCTTCTTGTTTGCTGCAACTCCCTGGGGAGAGGAGTGCTAACAGTAGGATTCCTTTCAGAGGATCTCTTTTATGAAAGCCTTTCTCTGAATTTTGGTAGTTTTCAAATGCCTGTAGCTTAAAGTAATGAATATACCAAAAACAACTTACTTTGGAGTGGGATGTCCTGACCACCTTCAACGGGTAGTTTTAAGTGGCAATTCAAACATAATTATTCAGAATGAATAGATTAGGTGAGACTAAATGATATAAAATTTATAAATGTAGTTTTCATAGTTTAAAAAATCTTTTCCAGTAGTGAAATATTAGTCACACTCTTTTAAATAATGTTATTTATGAAATGTATGAGTTATTTCTTGTTTAAAATTTTACTGGTACATTTTAGATATGTGTAATGATAACATTCATTGGAGGAAATTTGTACCTGTACATAATATATCTTGCTTCTTTCTATTTCCCTATTTCCTTCCCCTCCTTGCAATCCCTCTTCCTCTGCTTCTTAACAAAAGTTTTGTTTCCATTTTTTCATTTTCTTTTTTTCTGTCCCTTTTTCCTTTTGTCCTCCCCCTCCCCCTCTCTTGTTCTCCTTCCCATTTGAACATTTTCTTTCTATTTCACGGTATCTATAGTATGTTTTGGTCCTTATTTACCTTTCAGTTTCTCATATCAGAGAAATAATGTGGTATTTACATACACATGTCTGACTTATTTCACTTAAGAGTATGGTATCAAGGTGTATCCATTTATCTAGAAATGTCTCAAGATCATCCTTCTTTATAGCAGAGTAGTACTCCATTATAAAATACACACACACACACATGTTTATTCATTCATTGATTGATATGTGTTTGCACTGTTTCCAAGATTTAGCAGTCACAAACTCTGCCACTATAAACATGGGTGTGCATATATCGCTGTGATATGATGCTTTTCATTTTTTTCAGGAAGATTCTGAGAAGGGAAATAGCTGGGTCCAATGGGACTTCTTGTTCTAGGTTTTTGAGGAAACTCCACACTGATTTCTATAATGGTTGCACAAGTCTACACTCCAATCAACAGTGGAGAAAGTTTCTTTTTTCCTCACAGCTCCACCAGCATTTGTTATTGGTTGATTTCTTGATAATAGCCATTCTTCTCTGGAGTGAGATGGAATCTCAATATTGCTTTAATCTTCATTTTCTAAATGACAACTGATGTCGAACATTTTTTCATGTATTTATTTGCTATTTCTACTCCTTTATCTGAGAAGTATCTGTTCATTTCAAATGCTCATTTTTTGGATTGAATCTTTAAATTTGGGGGATTCAATTTTGTTTTAGTTCTTTAAAATTCTGGATATTGGTCTTTTGTGGAACAGCTGACAAAAGCTTTTTCCTACTCTGTGGGTTGTCTGTTCACTCTGTTTGTGGGTTCTTTAGTTATGTAAAAGCTTTTTAGCAAGATAAAACCCTAGTTATTGATTCTTCATGATATTTTCTGTGCAATCAGTTTTCATTCATAAAGTCTTTGCCTACACCTATGTCTTCAAGAGTTCTACCAATCCTGTCTTCCAGCAGATTTAGTATTTCTGTTTTAATATTTAGATCTTTGATCAGTTTTGATTTTAGTTTACTGCATGGTGAGAGGTATGGATTTAATTTTAATTTTCCGCATGTGGAAAGTCAGTTTTTCCAGCACCATTTATTAAAGAGCTTACCTTTCTTCCAGTGAACATGCTTGGCCCCTTTGTCAAAGGTAAGGTGGCTAAGTGTCTTTGTAGTTGTGTCTGCATCTCCTAATCTGTTTCACTGATTCTCAGGTCTGTTTTTTTTTTGTCAGTACCATGCTGATTTTATCACAGTAGCTTTGTAATATAATTTCAAGTCTGGAATTGCAGTGCCTCCTGCCTTGCCTTTGTTGCCCAGGATTGCCTTTGCAATTTTAGGTCTCTTTTGTTTCCAAATGAAGTTTAGGAATGTTTTTGTGTCTATTCTACAGGCACTAACCATGTCCCTTATTATGGCCACCATCTCTGTAATTATCTGAGAAATTATTTCTGATTTTATTTTATTCTAGAATAAATTGAGAATGCTTAGGAAATCACTACCTTTCATAAATTTCTTCCAGATGTAGCTGGCTTTTAGTTGACTGTGTTGCAAGATGCTACCTGTTCAATATGTTGGGTTTGAGAAGTTGTTACCTATTTGGCCTACCCTCTGGTTCTTTGGCACTGGTCTATAGTATTGTTTGTCAACCTGAGGTAATCTCAGTCTTGGCATTTCACGAAAAACAACTGATTATAATAATTATGTCACCTTGGCTGAAGCAGAACAATCAGTAATAACAATAGCTTCAAACATAGCCTAGAAAGTGACAAACTTACAACTATTAATTTGTCACCTTTAACCATATGAACTGATTTGTGGTTATATAATAACACCTACAACAGGCCAGAAGCCAGGTGTTGTGGTGCATGCCTGCAATCTCAGCACTCAGGAGGCTGAGGCAAGAGGATCATTGCAAGCTCAAGACCAGCCTTGGCTACAAAGTGAGCTCAAGGCCAGTCTGAACTGTCTCACAAGACTCTGTCTCAAAAAGACAAAAAAAAAAAAAAAAAAAAAGCTAAATAACAACAACAACAAAAAAGAAACAGGCCAGAAAATTGTATATGGTAAATCTGCCCTCAGTATGGTGACTTTATGCATGGGGAGAAAATTTAAGAGTTTATGTGGGAAAAATAGAGAAAAAGAAGAAGAAGATATTAGAAGGAGCACTGAGGACAAAGGAAGATTATGGGAACTTAGGGAGACTAGTAAAGACAGAATCAAAAGACAGAAGGAAGAAATAAAAGCAAGAATAGAACAGAACAACAACAAAAGACTGGAAATAATGTTCATATTCATATAATGATCAAGAAAAAATGAAACAAAGCAGAAAACAAACAAACAAAAAGAAAAAGAAAAGGAAAAAGAAAAAGAAAAAGAATTCTACTCTAGGGTGTGTCTCTGCTGTCATTGGTAAGTAGGCAGACAGAGCCCAAATCCATATTTATGAGTCCCAGCAAATCAGCTGTAGATCTATTGTGCAATAGTGGATAATCCCTGTAAGCCTGAACCTTTAGTTCCACTGAAGTTAAGTTTGCTTTCTGGCTGTGAAGCTGGAACCCAATTTGTTCAGCCTGCAACACTCTGTGTGCCTCCTGCTGGCTTCAATTCAGCTCCTTGACTGCCTACTGACTTGATCTTGGTTTCCTCTTACCTTGACACTGGGAGTCACTGGATGGAATCAACCCACAGCTGTTCTGAATTCCAAGCTCAGCTGGCCTCTCTCCAAGATGGCAACTGGCCAGTTGCCTTCTATGGGGAGATGTCTAAACCTGAACCACTCACCAGATTCTGTAGTCTTCTGTGTCCACTGTTCTCTTCCACTAGTGCATTTCTCCATGGGGGCTTATGGGGTCGCCAGTAGTTACCATCCAACTGCAAGTCTGAGCCACTCATTTTACTTTGCATATCAGGGCTCAGGGAGAAAACACTGCTTTCCACCTCCTTTTTCTCTCTTTGCTCTCCCCTTAGGCTTCAATGATGGGTGTTCGTTGTTCCAATAACAAGAGTCCCTTGTTGATGGAAAACTACATACTTGCAGGGAATCTGAAGGTGAATGGAATGGCATTGGGTGGAAAAGGCAGGATTTTCTTTGCCTATAAATTTGAGGAGTCTCATGGAAGATACATCATTAAATAAGACAAAAAGAACTTTGAAACTTTTAATTATTTACATTTCGAATTTGTTTACTGTCTGCTTCTGTCTAGGCTGTACCTCTAGGAGAGCTGAAATGAAATTTTTCTTTAAAAGAGGTCTTTATTTATAATTTAAAATTGCATTATATATATGGTATCCAGCAATGCTGTTTTAGTGCGTGTATGCTACAGAATGACTAAATCTAGGTAATGACCTTTGCGTTACTTTATATAGTTATCTTTTTTGTGGCTGGTTCCTTTAAGTTCTATTGTCTTAGAATTTTCAGTTATATAGTATCTTGTTCGTATCCATAGGTAACATATTGTACAATGGATCTCTTGAAATCATTCCTTTTATCTAACTTCAGTTTTGTGTTTTTGAACAACATCTCCACAGTTCTCTGAACCCTCAGCCTCTGGTAACCACTATTCTACTCTTTAATTTTGAGTCCAACGGGGCATGATGGTGTACATCTGTAATCCCAGCACTTGGAAGGCTGAGGCAGGAGGATCACCATGAGTTCGAGACTAGCTTGAGCTACAAAGTGAGTTCAAGGCCAGCCTGAATGGCATAGTGAGACCCTGTCTCAAAAAGACAAAAATAAATAAATAAATAAGTAAATAAAATAAAACAAAATAATTTTGAGTACAGCCTTTTCTGATCCCACTTATAAGTGAACTTTTTAGATTCCTCAGATTCTTTACATGATTCATTTCACTTATCATACTGCACTCCAGGTTTGTCTATGTTGTTGCAAATAATGGCATTTCCTTCTTTTTATAGACTGAATAGTATTCCATTATATATGTACCACATTTTCCTTATGCATCCATCTGTTAATGGACACTTAGGTTGGTTCTAACTCTTGGGTGTTGTACATCATGTTGCAAAGAATATGGGATTCAAGATATCTCTTAACATATTGATTTCTTTTCCTCTGGTATGTACCAAGTAGTGGGATTACTGGGTGACACATATGTTGTCTGTTTCTGGAAAAAAATACTGAGATAAATGACGTATGAGGTAGAAAGATTTTTTGGCTTATGGTTTCCGAGATTTCAGTCCATGGTTGCTTGGCCCTGTAGCCTGGGTCTTGTGGTGAGGGGCACATCGTGGTGGGAGGCCCTGGCAGAGGATGCCTGTTCACCTTAGGGTGGCTGAGAAACAAGGAGAAAGAGGAGGGACTGGGGTCCCATTCCCAACTTCAAGAACATGTCCTCAATGACATAAGTTTCTCCCACTATGCCCAAGATTTTAAAGATTCTTTCCAAAAGCACGAACAGTTGGTTACCAAGTCTTTTAATACATGGGCTTCTGAAGGACCTTCAAGATCCAAACTATAGCACTCTGGTAGTCCTACTTTTGATCTTTAAAAGAATCTTCATATTGGTACTAATTTACATTTCCATCAATAGTGTACCTGGGTTACCTTTTCTCCACATCCTTATAAAACATATGATCTTTTATGGTTTTGATATGTGTGAAGTAATAGTCTTATTGTGATTTTGATTTGCATTTTCCTGATGATTAATTGTGTTGTGGATTTTCAAAATATACCTGTTGGTAATTTGTATGTGTTCTTTTGAGAAATGCTATTTAGATCACTTGCCTATTTTAAAATCATTATTTGTTTTGTTTTTTGCTATTGAGTTTGAAATTTTTACATATTTTGGATATTAGCTTTTTATCAGATGTATAATTTTAGAAACTTTTCTCCCATTTGAGAGTGTATTTTTCTTTCATTTCTCTATTTATAACTTAATATATGTAGGAATGAGGCCAAACACCAGCCATTGCTTAGTGGGTTCTGTACAACACTTGGAGGTGGGTATTATCCCATTTTACAGATTGCAAAACTAAGATTTAAGCACAATTTACTTTTATGCCATAGTCTGACTCCAAAGACTTCTTTTAAGTTTTAGGTTTTTAGTCAATTTTATATATACAGAGGTAAAATATACAATTCTTCTATCATATTTACAATAAAATTTAAATTTTAAATTTCTCTACAAATAAAGCCCATCTTTGTTACATGTTACTTCTAATTTCTACTACTTGTCTCTGCTTTATTTCATTATGAAGAATATTGACAGAATTTGTATGTTCTTACTCTATTCTTTTTTTAAAAACATTCTCTTATTTAGCTCACTAATTTACTTTGTACTGCTAAAACAATGATGCTATTGCACTGGAGCTTCAGAAAGTGAAATAACTGGCCAGATAAACTTGCTATAAGAGTTTTGGGATGGATGAGTGGGAAGGAGATAGCGAAAATTGACTGTTGTATAGTGTCTTTATTGCTAGTACAGAATTTTAGAGTTTTGTTTATCTCCTGGGAAAAGGCTAGGTGTCTAAAACTCCTTTTTTACTTTTTCTTCATGGGTACATGTACACCTTCAGTCATTAGCCCTGGCTAAGCAGGTGATACCTGCTGTGATTTTCTATGTCAGAAACACAGTTCCCGAACGCCCGGGAGCCCAGTCCATTCTCCTCTAAATGCTGTGGGAGCATTACACCATCCTGGTAATCAGGATTTTCCCACCTGGTTCTCCCAAACTTGCTTTTATTACTTTAAATTTTGTGTCAACCTTACTAACCAGACTAAATTAACTATGTCAGGTCAAAGTCTCACCTATGTTGGAAAATTGTTAAAAGTGACCCTGGGGTTTATCTTATATGACTTTCATTTTAGTTAACCTCCAAATCAGCAAATGATTCCTACCCAAAGTACATGTGCTAAGGATGTAATTGAGTGGATGCTTTTGGTTAGATCCTCTTCAGGTCCTCTGGTTGCTAGTTACGGAAATAAAACTCCCCATGCAATGTGAGAAAACCAGTGGCTGGAAGAATGCAGAAACATATTGATGAAATAAGTACCACGACAGACTTATAAAGATGGCCTGCTATGTGAGCCTGGTTTTCTCAACCTGCATTCTCTCCTTAATTGATCTCTCATCAATATGGTTGCAGCTTCAAGGCTGTGACACTGAGTGATGAATGAAAATATGTTTTAAATATATTTTGTTTTCTTTTTCTGAAAATAAAGTCAATAGATTGTAGCTTCAGTGATTCTTTTTGTTGATGAAAACAAAAATAGATTAGGGAGGATGGTTTTTCAAGGAAAAGATAAATGTCTATTTTGAATTGAAATTAGGAAAATCTGTGGTTTGACAAGTAGTATGTGATAGTTTTACTAGTTTCTCCAATACCCATAAATTTCAGGAATATCAACTTTGCAATTATAATGTATAATTGGAGATTTTTGGTGAATATAATGCCATCAACTAATATTGATAGCACCAACACCAAATCAAATTTTCCCAAATATTATTTACTTGGTATTTTAATTGGTATTTTGAATACTCAAATGAACAATTTTAACTTCTTTATGAAATTTGAACATCATTTTAGAAAAGAATTCATCACAAAATAATGCACAGTGATCAATAGAAAGAAGGATCTTTATTCATCACTATGAAAAGTAAATTAATGAGTGAATAAAAATTACTGAAATTACTTATTCACAATTTCTATACATATTTGTTAGGCATTTATTTCTACTTAAATATCTTTTCTAGGCTTCGTAATATAATTTTTGTAGTTCATGATCACAAAGGATGAATTTAGAAATTCAGAGATATCCTTTACTTACATTATTTTGATTTTTAAAACCCTGTTCTAGGTCTGTTTGAAGAGTTTTTCTTGTTTAAGATACAAATAGTAGTACTTAAAATAATACTAACAACTACAACGGCCCCTACTACTGACAAGACAAGAATAGAAATATTAATTCCAGAATTATAATTTTTATCAGGACTAGGATTAGGATGACTTTCATCAGGACCAGGATTAGGATGACTTTCATCAGGACCAGGATCTGCTTGCGGGATAAACAAAGCCACTTGAGCAATGTTGGACACTTTTGATCTCAAATTGCTTTTGTCTACACTTTGAATAGCAATGAAGATGTGTGTTGCATTTTCTTCTGAGATATATTCTAGTTTAAACGTAAAGGTTTCCTTGGAGTTGGCCTCTTTTGGTAACAGGTCAGTAGTGTTCACTTGAAGAGCATCATCAAAATTGTCTTTCAGGTCAATCATGCTTCCACTTATCCTTATGATATATCGTTCAACTAAGAAAAAAAATTACAAGCAGTTTAGTGATTGTAGAATGTTGTATTAAATTTCTTTCCATTTATTTTTGAAGATATTCTTTAGTTTTACAAAGTTTATCCTTGGGCTGAGGATATAACTTAGCAGTGCAGCACTTCCCTGGCAAGTGTGAGGCCCTGAGGTTGATTCCCGGTACCCCTCTAAAAAAACCCGAAAAACAAAAAACAAAAAACCCCAAACAAACAAACCAAACCAAAACAAAACAAAAAATAAAAAAAATCCCAAAATATATCCTTATATCAGAGCTCTTAATGATATTTTTGTATTTAAGAGAAAAAAAGACACATATAAGAAAGACAAAAGGCAAAAGAGACAAATGACTAGAGTAAATGCACAACAGTAACATTACAGGTTTACAAAACACGATGATAGAAACTTGACAATGGTTGTAATATTGTGTATCATTATCTTCAAAATGGTTGTTTACATTAACAGATATAGACATGTAAAATTGATCTAATCATATGAGTATTAACTGTTCTTTCTCAATAACTAACATATTCTTTTTAGTTATCTTACATATACATATATACAAATTTATATCTTTTCCTTTTCTCTTCCGTCTTTCCCCCTTTTCCCTTCCCAATTATTTTTGCTCTTTGAGCTGTTTTTTACCCTTACATAGTATTTATTATAGATTTTGGATCATATATACTTTTTCAGTTTTACACTAGGGAGACAATACGGTATTTACACATGTGGGTTTGATTCTTCTCACTTATGAGTATGGTCTCAAGTCGTGTCCATTTACTTATGAAAATCTCAATACAATCTTTCTTAATTGCTGAATAGTACTCCATTGTATAAAAATACCACATCTTTTCTATCCATTCTTTGATTGATGGGCACTTGGGTTGTTTCCAAGATCTGGCTATTACAAATTGGGTTGCTATAAACACGGGTGCACAGATATCACTGTGGTATGATGTTTTCAGTTCTTCTGGGAAAATGCCCAGAAGAGGGATAGCTGGGTTGAATGGGATCTCTAATCCTAACTTCTTGAGGAATCTCCACACTGACTTCCACAGTGGCTGCACCAGTTTACACTCCCACCAACAGTGGAGAAGAGTTCCTTTTTCCCCACAACCCCTCCAGCATTTGTTGTTGGTTGATTTTTTAATCTTGGCCATTCTTTCTGGGGTGAGATGGAATCTCAGTGTTGTTTTAATTTGCATTTCCCGAATGACCACTGATGTTGAACATTTTTTCATATATTTATTTGCCATTTGTAT
>RJWM01036482.1:0-18125 GCA_004363535.1 Dasyprocta punctata
ATTGAACTCACAACCTCGCGCCTGCCAGGGCAGGTACTTAAGGCACTGAGCCAAACTCCCGGCCCTTGGTCTGAGTCTTTCTATAATTCTATCATCGCAGGTACACACATGTGTCGTAGTGTCAGAACACAAACGCCAGTTGCATTTCAAAACCCAAATAAATAAAACTGTGGCTTATTTGTGTCACCTTTGTTTCTTTTAAAGTGGATGTAACATTGCTGAAGTTACTGATGATCCCATGGCAGCTTTCACTCAAAAATATGGTTTCTGGAAAGTCATTGGTCAAGCAAACGGACAAATGTACAGCTACCTAGTGAGGAAGACAGCCTGCCATTACAAGTGAAGTCACTGTCTGAAATGCTGTAGGAGTCTCTTAGTTGCCCTCCCCTTACACACACACACAGAGAGAGAGAGAGAGAGAGAGAGAGAGAGGCTGATTCCCAGGCACCATTTTTTTCCTGAGCTAATCCAAAAGCAAGTTTTCAGCATTACCACTGCTATTTCTCACCATTGCTGTGATTGAGTCTGAGAACATCTCTAACAAGAAACCTAGTCCCAGACCTAAACAACTGCAATCTGCCTAATTCCTAGGGTGGCTACTAAGTGCTTTTGTCTGTCTTGACATTCGCCCTCATCAGTGCATCACTGGCAAAGGAAATGCACTGCAGGGTGAGTAAACTCATCAGAGTTTGTGGCAAGATGATATTTGATTTTCAGAACAGATTAGATACTCGATCTTCAGAATTATTCATGCCACCAATTAAAAATACGTGTTTATTGTGTGTTTAGTATACACAGATTTTTTTACCTGAAGGAACTGACAATTTAGCTGGAAGTACAAGACATGGATCGAAAACCACGAAGAACTATTGCAGTACCTTTAGCTCTCAAATGAGTGGTAAGGAGCATAAGTGTCGTGAGAACCCAGAGAAGGGACCTGGTGCTCACACAGAACTCACTGGTTTCTCAGTCTTCACCATGATGATATGAGGTGAAAGAGCATTACTGCCTGCATTCTTTTTCATTTTTCAGGAGGAGAAATGGAGGTTTGGAGGTAAGGAACTTGTCTGAGTCATACATCTGGCATCCAGGTCCCCCGACAGAAGAATGCTAACTCTTAACCACAATTCTCAATGAAGAAACCACCACGCTTTCCTCAGCATTGAGATTACTAGGGAAGGGACCCATCCAAAAACGTCTCAAGACCAGTGTGGCATTGGACTCAGAAAACTGGAGTTTACGATGAAATCCTGCAGAGGCTGTCCAGGCAGGAGGATGGCGTGGCCAGTCCCACTTCAGGGACCAGAGAGACTCAACAAGAGACACAGCATGGGAAGGAACTAGGCACCAACAGCAATCAATGGAGTAGCCAGCATCCAGGGCGCTTCTCAGCAAGACAAATATCTTAACAGGCACTGAAGTACCAGGATACAAAGAAAGCGACCCTTATATAGGCATATCATGGGACATGAGGCAAACTACTTAGTCAAGCAAAGCAGGAGGGTTTTTGTGAGAGCCTAGACAGTGATGGTGAACCTTTTAGAGCTTTCGGTGATAGCAAAGAGCCAGCTGGGGCTCATGTGCCTTAGGTTCACCACCGTTGACCTAGGGTAACCTGTGCCCAGAGCAGAGCAGGCACTGTGGGGAAAGCCGCAGCTGCCGGAAGAAGGCCACCTGGGTAGGCGGCCTCGTTATCCAGAGTCACGGCATAAACCAGGTGCACCAAACTGCACAGCTGATAGGAAAGGGTCCAGGATTCACCATGAGAGCCAGGTGTACTCTGGAGGTCTGAACAAAGAGGAACACCAAAACCATGACCTGAGGTCGAAGACAGAGCCCAAGCAGCACCAAATCTTTCCTGCCGAGACCTTGGCATCTCTCCTATTTGGGTCAGAATGGAGCACAAAGCCCAAAATGAAACTGCACCTAAAAGTAGGGACCAAGGACCCCTACTTGTGATTTAATGAGGTTTCAAAAGGGGGAAACGATAATCATTTCAGTCCAGTTCTTAGCAAATGCTTACTGAGTGCCTACCATGCATGTGAACTGCTCCAAGTGGCAGAGAAGATAGATAGGTCTCTGCTCCCTTGCCACTGACATTCCAGAAGCAGCATAGTTACCTAAGTTAATGTGAGGCAAAAGCATTTCCTAGGAAAAAGGGTTGGCTTTGTAGAGGCTATAGGCAGGGAAGGTTTGGGTTGCTTGGAAGAGAAATGATTAGTTTAGTTGTAGCAAAAAGCTCACAGAAGAAATCTATGTAGTTGAGTCAAGCCCTACATCCAGAATCACCAAAATATCATATGTTCAAGATAGAAGAGCCCACAGATCATTTCTGTGGTCCCTCCAATTTGCAGGGGAGAACTCAGGGCCCAGAGAACTGGAGTGGGTAGAACCATGGAATACACAGGTCTTGGTGAGGATAGGCCCTATGGCCATTCCTTTAGACAGGAACATACCATATCATCCCTCCACTGGATCTGGAGTGTTTAAATCCATTCACATAACCCAGCATTCAAGTCAGGGGTGCCAGGTCCAGACCCTCTTCTCTCCCCCTGATCCATGACCTTGGGCTAACCTCTGAGCCTCACAGCATTGAGACAGATGCTTCCAATTCTGAAATCTTTTAATGTTCTTGGGGTTAAAGTAACCTAGCTCAGTTCCCAATAAGGAAATTCAGCATCCTAAGGGAGAGATGGGAAATGCGGGAGGTGGCAGGAAAACAAGCAACAGGATCCAGGTTCTTGTCCTAACACCAGGCCCTGCCTCAGCCTTGAACAAAGCACATGTCCTTTGGTGTCCTGTCTGCAAAGTGTGAGGTTGCTGCAACCACCCAGGCTACCTGTTCACTTCCAGGATTCTTTGAGCCCAAAATCTGTTTGCATTGATAGTGAAAATAGACATACGACTTAAGGGACCATTGCTAAAAGCATCCCAGCTCTCAATGAAAACATCTGAAAACAAATAGCATTAATTAACAGCTTTATAACATCTCTTCCCTCCCACCATCCTTGGGAATTTTGCAGTCCATGGTGTAAGACTTCAGTTACAAAGTCTTGCTTTCAGTGCACCGGCAGAGTTTAAGTAAATGTTTTTAAGTAAAATGCAAAGGAGAGTAGAGAGTCTAGAAAGAAGATAAAAGCCAACAAATTATTAAATCTATTTTTCACAAATTAAACACACTGCATTGTGTACACAGGACTCAAATACAACCAGGTCTCCCTGAGCATTTCACCCACACACCTCTATAAATGTCATTAGCACTCTCAGCAAGTCTACAGTGCATAATGAATGTGCTTGTTCTAACAATACCATCAACCGTTCCTGAACCAAAGGCTGTCAGAATTTTCATTTTCTTTTATTCCAGGAGGGAAAAAAAGTCACTCTAAGGGAGACTTGTAATCAGAGGAAACAGTGACAGAACGTTAGTTCATGCGTTTTTCTAAGGCCTCTTGGAAGTCCTTACCCGTGGCCTCACTGTTTCATTATCCCAGTTTTTCTAATCGCACTTTAAATCATGATGAGAATTGCAGTTAACTCTTGCAGCTATAAAATATATTTTGTTTACTTCAGAAAAAAAGACCCAAGTGTACAAACATGAGTTAAGAAATATAATAGGCACATTTCCATATCTGTCCATGGCCACATTTCTTAGCATTCCACTTAAATTAATGCACTGCAAACTGTGATGTGAACAGATAATAGCAGCCAACATACACTGAGCGCTGGCTACGCAGGCACTGCCCTAAGTGATTTATGTGCAGTGTCTCCTCCAACCCTCCTGTCAGCTGAATCCAGGAAGCCGTCAAATATGCCATGTCCTCAGAGCCAACTTCTGCCTCCTGGTTTTGCCATTTTGAAACTGTACCTTTGCTCCACCTGCTACCAAAGCCTGAGAATTCAGCTATTGTCCCAGGTGCAAGGCTGTCTGTCCATTAAAGGCAGTTCAGAGAAGTGGCCTCTTGTATCTCACTGGGCACTGGAGTCTTTTCACTTCTCTTCCCTCACCCCATGTTCTCCACTGAGCCCCCTACCCCACTGCCAAAGCAAGGCTACTGCAGGACAGCCTTGCCCAAAGCTGCCTCCTCACTCCTCTCCTTCTTCCTATACTCCAGCCCCACCACACACACACACACACACGCACACACACTCACTCCTGTTTCCTGACTGACCTGGTCTCGGACAATCCCACCCAAATGGAATAGCCCATCCCTTCCTCCCAGTAACTATTGCCTTGAATGTGTATTTTTACCTGTGCGGATTACAATTAGTTGTCTCTTCATAGGCTTAAAATCTTGTCATTCCAAGTAGAGAAAAATTCGTGGACAGTAACTCCTAGCCCAGGGACTCGGGAAAATAAGTCACATATATGAGATATAATGAACTCTGCATAGCTATAATACTAGCACTTAGGTAGTGTTTATTAGGAATTCAGACATTGTCACAATCACTTTAGATATGTTGACAGTACCTGCCTAAAGTAGTGACACTTACGTACCCACATTTTCACCAGTGAGAAAAATAAAGTACTAACAGGTTAAGTGACTTTCTCAAAGTCACAAAGTAATAGCATCAAAACTTGAACCAGCTTGTCTCATTCTAACAACAAAACAAAGAGTATTTGGATCACCTCACTCAAACATGCCAATACATGTTTTATTCCCTTTCATTATATTGTCAATATATGAAAAAAGAAAAACGTGGGTCAAATAAACACAAACATGCTAGCTATCTGTCACTTCAGTAAAATTTTAGCTTTTCATGCATGGAAGCAGAGTCTGAATTGAAATTCATGGGGAAACGTCTCCATTTGACTAATTGGCTTTCATTTAGCTTGAGTCCAAGAGAAGGCCAAGCGGGGAGTCAGAGAGGGTATACTGGTAGGCAGACCGCCTTACACATAGTACAGCGCCGGCACATGCAGGAGGGTACTGAAGTCAGGGTTGATGTGCGAAGTTCCACCAACAAAGCATTTTCCTTTGAGCAAAGTTTCAGTTTCTGCCAAGGGAAGAGAAGCACTTTGCCTTTCCTGAAGTCATCTCAACAAAGAGCTGAGATTTTATTTAAATTAATAGGAACAGGAAAGATAGAATTCAGTGTACAATATATCTAGAAAGGCCACTTGGTATAATGAAAAGCAAGTACTAAGCTGTGTATCAGAATGCCTGAATTCAGTTTCTAACCATGGAGAGCCAACCAGGCCCTTGGGAATGCGGGATCAAGTGTCCAAGGAGGACGCTAGGGTGATGATTTATAGGGCCTCTTCCGACATGTCTGACTTCCGGTTCCAGTTAGAATGTGCGCTCTCCAAGGTAGAGACCACAAACATGCTGATCAACTCTGCATCCAAATACCCAGAACTCACTCAACACTCACTGCGCAGGGCTCTGAAGAATGACAAATAATCCTTCTTCACTTACAGAGAGGCTAATGGTCTCTCCCAGGGCTCCAGGCCTTTCCACCCAGCTGTGTCCCAGAAATCCTAACCCGGATATGCCATTTTATTCCAAACTCAGAGTGTGCAAGACCCAAACCACTACCTTTTTTCCAAAACCAGTTCCACCTCCTGACATCCTTGTAAGCATCCTTGGTTTACAATTATCAACATCCCTGATGTGTTGAAACAATATGGCTTTAAATTATCATATCTTTTTTTGCTTCTCTATCCGAGAAGTCCTAAATCCCATTAGTTTCTTTCTTTGATTTCCTCAGCTTTCTCTCTCTCCTTTCCTTCTCTTCTTCTAGTACTCTCCTCATTTCTCCCCATCTTATTGGTGTGTATTTTACCTCTTGGCTTTCCCTCTTCTGAACAACTCAGCCACATTTAACTTTTTGACACAATTTTAAGGACATCATGATCCAAGTATGTACAACTATAATTGTCAATTTACAATTAAAAATACAATTTTTTTAAAAAAAAGAATGTTATTCTCTTTCTCAGAAAACTTCAGCAGTACTACTGTATATATCAATCTAATTTTCTTACTTAGGCTTAGAAACTCAGTCAAGGTCTGGTCCAAAAACACACCAGGAATGTAAGATGGCAGAATTTTTCTTTTTCCTTTCCTTTAAAAAACTTTCTTCTTTGGTTGTGGAGCAGGAGATTGAACCCAGGACATCACACATGTTATGCAAAGCCTCTACAACTGAGCTACAACCCCAGCCCTAAGCTGGGAGAATTTAACAAAAAAAATTTTAAACTGGGCATGATGGTGTCCACCTGTAAACCCAGAATTCTGGAAGGCTGAGGCAGAAAGATTATAAATTAGAACCTGTCCTGGGCAACTTAATGACTTAGCAAGGTCCTGTCTCAAAATTTAAAAAGCTAAAATGAAAAACAAAAAAGGAGTGGGGATGTAGTTCAGCACAAAGAGCCTCGGTTGAATTCTCAATGCTGCCAAAAAAAAAAAAAAAAAAATGTTAACCAGGTAAAGATGACCAACCACTTATAGGTATAAAAAAGAGCTCTATGGGATTGAAAAGTAGTGACTTCCAAAGGCAGCTACTGTCCCTTGGGCCTCAAGGTAGCAGGGCTCCGAAGAGGGCCTGCTGCAGAGACTGATGCCTGGTGGTTGTGGGAAGGAGACTCGTAACAGGAGAGGCACTGAGCCACACAAGCCAAATCCCCCATCCCACACCCCGACCCGCTTTCCATTGCTCAGAAAGACAGCGCGCGAAGCCCCTTCCTTCTGCCCCATGCCCTGCAGCCTCTCCTCACCACCCTCTACTGACAGGTTGGTAACCAAGGAGAAATGTCAGCAGCGCCCGGCTCCAGTATCACAAAGTCACGGAGGCCAGGAAAAAGAGTGTCAGGAGCTGAGAAACATTGAATTAGTAAGCGGTCCACTGTCATCGTCCTTTACCTTAAAGAAGGAGTAAGGTCGAGGTTCCCTACATGCATCAGAAATGACATTTTCTTATTCTGGGCTCCTATTTTACTTACTTTGTATTCTATACCTGTAGCCCTAAGTACGTGTTATATTAGATATTCTAAATATCATTTTGTTTGTCTGCATCTGTGTGTGTTCACGTGTGCACACATGTGTGTATGTGTTACTGGAAATTGAACGTAGAGTCTCTGCACTGAGATACACCACAGACCTTTTGACATCTTTTGAGACAGGGTCTCACTGAGTTGTCCAGATTGGGCTTGAAATTGTGATCCTCCTGTCTCAGTCTCCCAAAATGCTAGGAATATAGGTTACATCCCCACACACAGTTCATCTTTATCTTCTAATTGTTGTTAAGTCAAAACCAGGTGAATCTATACATTTGTTCTTGTGTTATACTTCAAATTCGTCCATTTTCAAACTGATTTTTTTCTTTTACGTGTAATTCTTTCTTAATTTCTACCATTTTGTTTTCATTTTTTTAATTCATTTTTTGTGTCCTTTATCTCTTAACTCATTTTAAAATATTAAATTACAGCTTTCATTGTCATGAGGATATTTTTCTAGCCTGCCTTCACTATCTGTGGGAAGCCTCCTCCTTTCTTTTTATCCTGTAATCTGAACGTGGTTTGAATTCTATCTTCTTTTTCTTGCTCACATTTGTGCAAAATTTAGACTATCTGAACTTTTATTGAGGACACTTAGCTTGCAATAGTTTCATTTTTGTAGTTGTTTTTAACTTAACATCTCTAGATCATCCTCTTCTGGATGTTTTTACAAGTGTTGAACTCCATGGATACCTAAATTTTCAGGTTTTTTTTTTTTTTTTGAGACTTCCTTCAGGGCCCTGTATAGGTCAAATTCAATGAGATTCCACGGTCCCTTGGGAAATGTGTATTTAGCTATTGGGTAATGTAGAATCCTTGGGCCAATCACAGCAAGCTTGTTAATGTGGTGTTGAACTTTGACGTCCTCATTTGAGTCTCTTGTGCAAATAAAATAGTTCTGCAAGAATACACAGCAGGCTGGGGGCAGTAGGCACCAGTGGCCTTGGAGGAGTGTCAAATTCTGTGTGTTCCACGTCCCACTAGGATTCTCCAGACCCCTCCTAGCCTGAGAGAACCCTGCCCCCCAATACCAATCCCAGCTCACAACAGTAGTCTGCTCAAGATACTAATCTTATGAAAGAGGCGAACATTACAACTGGTGGCATGTCTTCCTAAGAGAACCTAGGAATATACCCACACCCTTGTCGATCTCAAGGTGTCAGGTCACCCTCTCTAACATTTGCCTACCTTCTTCACAAAGCTCACATCTCTCACTGAGCCCAACCCCACACACAATCTACCCCTCTGCAGACTTGCTGCGCGCCTCTGAGAACTCAGCCATCTTTCTCCAACGTCAGCTGTAACCTGGCTTCCTTCTCAGATGTCCTATACCCTCTCAGTGAAGGAAAGCTGCCCTTTGCTTTGCAGTCAAGCCTCTCACCTAGAGCTCCTTGTTCTCTCACTTCTCCATCTTTAGGGTCATGAATGCACGGGGTCCTTGTCACCTCCAGAACATGCTGCTCCACGAGTACGTGGAGAATAGGGAATGATTGCAGCTCCAGGGAACTTGTTGCAACAGAGCAGCCACCACCTCCCAAGAAATCAGTCACTTGCAGTGAGCAGAAAGGTCCAGAAATAACTTAAAAATGTTCACTTGCACACGGCTGTGAGTGGAGTGAGGAGGCATTTTTCATTGCATGATCTTTTGTACTATTCAAATTTTGAACCATGAGACGGAATTATCTACTTAAAAATAAATTACTTAAGTGGTTTCAAAAATCACTGTAATCTCTCCTCCTTCCTTCTTCTCTATCACAGAGGAAGATGTGTCCCTCTTTTAATTGACAGACAGACAGACATCTCAGCAATGTAGGATCCCTAACCCAGTCCTCCTAACTTTGCCTGAAACTGGCTCTAGCAATATTCCCTCCTATCGTTTTCACTGATACCTCCAACTGCCTTTAGATATGGTCAGAGTCTCCTTTTGAGAAAACAGTCCTAAAGCATTCTTCTCCATTCATGTTTCTTATGCGAGCTGACTACAGCTGATTCCCTTCATTTCTCAATTTACTGAAGAATGCCTTTTGCCCCCACCAATCTACTAAACATAAGTGAATTCACTATTGTCTCCTAATTGATAGATATAATTCCTTGTTTTAATCTCTGTGAGCACTAACTGTGATATGTCAACCTGACTAGAGTAAGAAACACCTAGCCAATTAGTAAGCATAGTTTGGGGTGTGTCTGTGGATGATTGACATGCAGCCCAGCAAATTGAGAGAAGGAAACCCACCTGGCTGTGGGTGCCACCTACTAATAGGCTTGTAACTGCATGAGGTAAAAAAGGGAAATGTACCAATTTTTAAGAATGTGCCAATTTTTAAGAGCTCCAGTCTGCTTGAGGAGATGTGTCTTTCGTTTCCACTGCCTTTGGACTCTGGTCTCCAGTTTCTGAAGGTTTCCAATACAGATTTCCACTGGCGACCCTCCAGGGAGCTTCCAGGCCTTTGACCTTGGTCTGCTGCTGCATTCTTGGTCCCTCTTGGTCTGTGGTTTCCACCTGGATCTGTGGCTTCCACCTTCTTGGGTTAAGCAGCTACTGGACACTCCAGTGTCCAGACAGCTATTATGGTCTGGTGCACAAAGTCCATGCCTGGGAAAGGAACATGGACCTTGTCTGCCTCTCTCGCCCTAAGTCCTCTCCTCCCTGTGCTTGTTTCAGTCTCCTCTACAAAACTGCACCCTTCCTTTGAATGACTATGCATTTTCATCTCTCCAAGCTGGGTCTCCCAGATTCACTCTACTCTGTGCACACATCTCTCAAAACACGACCCACACTTGTCCTGAAGTCAGATCCTCAGGAATCAGTTCAGGCCCTTCGTCTGGAAAGTCCTTCCAACTAGTAAGACCTTGGGTCTCACCTTGCCAGGGCCAGCACCAGGCCCAATGCCTGTAATAGAAAAAAATGCTCAACTGCTGAACTGAACTGGTCTTTTTTTTAACTGGTCTTTTTTAAAACTCTAAGAAAAACTAGTGAAGCAAGCCATGGCTTCCCTCTATTCCTTACAGGAATAAAACTACTATGATAAAAAACCCCTACCAGACATGTTCACATATGAGTTAGTCCTTTATGCAGAGGTTGTTTGCTTAGAATAAAATCAGACTGTAAAGAGACCATGATCGGAGTAGCTGGAGGATGGTCTTCTCCAGAGATAATGGAGAAACCTGGGTACAGATTTTGTTTCCAAGGATAACGTTAGTGCTATATTACATGCCACAAGAATTTATTTGTTGAAAATAAATATGAATGTTTAGACTTTTCCTTCAGCATAAAAATAGCTTGTCCTTTAAGGAAAGACAGAATGAGTTTATTAATGATAATGAAATTATTCATTAAGATTCTAAAAGAATTTTTAAAATGACTAGAAAGTACCTCCAATGACATGGAAGGTAAATTTTAGCTTGGCAACTGGAAGAGTGTGGAGTGGTGAGCAGCAGAGGAAGAACTTCTCTGAGATTTGGACCCCAGACACTGGAATATAGCAACAGCAGGAAGAGAAGAAGGACAGTGGGTCCCCTAGACCCAGGAAGGACCTGAAATGAGAATTAAAGCCCACGGGGAGAGTGAAGAGAAAAAGATCAACACAGAAAAAGGAGGTGGCAGGTGACACCTTCTCCCTGAACCTGGACTCACTGTGTGGGAGAGGACGGCTCAAACGTGCAGATGCACCATGACTGCTGGTCACCCAGAGGCCTCCACAGAAGGACGCACCAGTGGAAGGGGCAGTGGACACAGAGGACAGCAGTGTCTGTTGAGGGTGCAGGGATTCAGATGTCCTATGGGAGAGGGCAGTGGACTGGGCGCTATCTTGGAGAGGGACCAACTAAGCTCAGAACATAAAACAACCACTGACTCTATCTAGTGACCACTACCCCCCAGGTGAGTCTGAGCCCATAGAAGGTGCACTGACTCCTGTAGGCTGAATGAGTCTGGCTTCAGCTTCACCCAGAAACCAGTCTGAACTTCAGGGAAAATAAAGGTGCAAGTTCCCTGCAATTATCCACTACCCCACCACAAAGCTAACTGTGGCTTTTTGGGATAAATCAACATGGATCTGGACTCTGCCAACACTGTCCAACAGTAACAGCAGAGACACACCATGAAGTGAACTTTTTCCTCGCTCTTTTCTTGTTTTTTGTTGTTTTGCTTTGTCTTGTTTTTTTCTTCATTGTTTGTTCTTGTTTTTATATGAGTATGAACATGGTTTCTAGATTTTTGTGGTTGTTTCTCTGTTGTGTTCTTCTTTTATTTGTTCCTTTTCTCTTTCCCTCGTTTTCTGCACCAGTTTCCCAAAGTTTGCATGATCTTCCTTAGTCCTCTAGCCTTGCTTCTAATTACTTCTTCTTCTATTTCTCTACTTTTCCTTCTAACCCCTTTTAAATTTTCTCTGCTAAGGGTAAAACTGTCATATTAAGGGCTTATTTATTGCATACAATTTTCTGGTTTGTTTTAAATTTTGTTATATAACTACAAATCTAGTTCATATAGTTAAAGGTAGCAAATTAATAGTTACCTCAGTTTGTCATTTTCTAGGCTGTGTTTCATGATAATGTTAAATGTTATTGTTGATTGCATCACATTAGTCAAAGCAACATAATTATTCTAACCAGTTGCTTTTCCTGGTATACCAAGACATAGACTTCCTAAGGAACATAAAAAATACTATAGGCCAGTGCCAAAGATCCATGGGCTGGGTCAAGTAGGCAGCAACTTCTCATTCTCAATGAGTTGAAGAAGTAGGATCTTGAAACGGACTCAAACCCAAAAGCCAGCTACACTGGGCAGACACTTCTGAGAAGTAGTCATTTCCAAAGGTTCTAAATACTAGCAATAAATCTTCTCACCATAAGCAATTTACAAGAATGGACCTAGGAATTAAACTAAAAAACAGAAATACAGAGACTTTAAACAAGATACAACCACAAACATCCAGCTCACCAAAGGCTGAGTGGACAATAAAGTGGAACAATCTGGGAGTTACCCACTTGGCCTCTCTGAAGTGGTAACAGTGAAAATAACCAGGCAAATGATCGAGACTCTAGAAAAAGTCAAATTGAAATAATTTCTGAGATAACTAGAGATGGTGACCAAAATGAAAGACATGCCTAGTGACTTCATAGCAGACACAGATTAAAAAAAAATATAGAGGCACTTATGAACAGATGGAAACCATGAATTTCCAATATATGAAAGAAATGGAATCCATAAAACATATTCAAATAGATATCCAGGAGATTAAAAATTCCATTGAAAGTATACACAGCAGGATGAGCCAATAGGAGAACAGAATCTCAGATATGGAAGACAGGATTGTGGTTAGAGATCATGAAAAGAACCACATGGAATCAATCCAGCAGCTGCCAGATTATGCAAAGAATAACTTAAGGTTGATTGGACTCAATGAAGAAGAAATAGAGCAAATGACATTTAAAAAAAAAACTGTCCCAGCACTCGGGAGGCTGAGGTAGGAGGAGCGTTGTGAGTTCGAGGCCCGCTTGGGCTACAACGCGAGCGCAAGGCTTGCCTGAGCTACATAGTGCAACCCTGCCTCAAAAAAAACCAGGACCGGGAGTTGGGCTCAGTGGCTTAAGCGCCTGCCCTGGCAGTCGTGAGGCTGTGAGTTCTATCCCCCCCCAAAAAAAAAAAAAAAAAAAAAAAACCTGTTTACAGATGTCATGGCAGAAAACTTCACAAATGGGAAAAGAATTTAGCATACAGCTAATTGAGACATATAGAACTCCAATTAGCCATGATCAAAAGAAAAAGTCTACATAAGACATATAACAGTCAAGACACCAGAAGTTCAATACAAGAATATTAAACAGATATTCAACAGAACATTGAAAGCTGTTAAGGAATAAAAGCAAATCACCTATAAAGGAAGCCCATCAGAATCACAGACAACTTCTCACCACAAACCCTCAAATCAGGAAAACTTGGAGTGAAGTATTTCAAGCCCTAAAAGCAAACAACCTCAAAACCATATTGATGTACCCTGCAAAACTATTATTCAAAATTGATGAAGAAATAAGATACTTCCATGACAAAGGTCACCTGAGGAAATTCATATGCACAAAATCTAGCACTCCAAAATACTCTGAAGGACATTCTAGAAAAAGATAGTGAGGACTACAGCTCCATTAACCCCAACAGAAGGAATCAACCAAGCCAGGAAAACAAAGAGTGGGGGGGAAAGGGAGTCAACAACAGAAAAATAACATGACAAGGATAAATCAATACATGTCAGCTATAATCATCAATGTTACTGGCCTCAAATCACCAATAAAAAGAAACAAACTGGAAAAATGGATCGAAGCAAGATCCAACAATATACTGTATACAAGAAACATTTTTTTTTTTTTTTTGTATCAGGAATTGAATTTAAGGCCTTGCACTTCCCGGGAAGGCACCATGCTGCTGAGCTACATCCCTGGCCCAAGAAACATACTTAATTCAAAAAGAAATTCACAGGCTGAAAGTAAAAGAATGAGAAAAAATACTGCATGAACAAGAACCCAGAAAAAGCCAGAGTAGCTATTCTATTTGTACACAAGGTGGATTTCAAGCCAAGACTGATTAAGAGCAACAAAAAAAGTCACTACGTCCTTGTAAAGGGAAAAATTCAAGAGGAACACATAACAATCATAAATATGTATGTTGCAAGTACCAGTGCACCCAGCTATATAAAACAAATGTGAATGGACATGAAAAATCAAATAAACACTAATACAATTGTGTTGGGTGATCTCAATATCCCACTGTCACAAATAGATCAACTAGATAAAAGATCAACAAAATGAAATAATAGAGCTGAATCAAACTTTTGAACTAATGGATTTTGTAGATGTCTACAGAGTGTTCCACCCAATAACATCAAAATACATATTCTTCTCAGGTGCATAGAGGATATTCTCCAAAATAGATCACATGCTAGCTCATAGAACATGCCTAAGTAAATGCAAAGGAATTGAAAAAATCCTATGCGTATTAGCAGACGACAGTGCAATGAAACTGGAAATCAGTGGCAAAAAAAACCCACAAGAACTTCATAATAAACACATGGAAAATAAATAACAACCAGTGTGTCACAGATAAAACTAAAGAGAAAATTAGGCAGTTTCCACAATTAAATGATAATAGCAATGCAATGTGCTGGAACTAATGGAACACAATGAAAGCAGTCCTATGAAGAAAATTTATAATGGTGAATAGTCTTATCAGGAAAAAATAGTGAACTCAAATAAACAACTTAATATTGAACTTCAAGCTTCTAAAATAGAAGAGCAAGTCAGGCCCAAAGCTCATACTAGGAAAGAAACTATATAGATCAGATCAGAAATTAATGCAATGGAGTCTAAGAAAATGTTACAAAGAATCAATGAATCACAGAGTTGGTTTTTTGAAAAATTAAATAAAATTGACAAATCCTTAGCCAACCTTATCAAAAAGAGGAAAGAAAAAACTCAAATCCATGCAATTAGGAATGAAAAAGGAGAAATCACAGTGGGTCATGCAGAAATCCAAAGATCATCTGCACCTCCTTAGAGAACTTGTATTCTAATAAGATGGAAAATGCAGAAGAAATGGACAGACTCCTGAATACACATAAAACTACCAAAGCTGACTCAAGAAGGTATATAAAATCTAAATAAAACAAAATCAGTCAATAAAATTGAAGGTATAATTAAAAACCTACAATATACTATATACAAGAAACATTTTTTTGTATCAAGAATTGAACTCAAGGCCTTGAAAAGAAAAACCCAAGCCCTGATGGATTCACCGCTAAATTCCTTGAGAAATTTAGAGAATACTATTACTTCTCAAACTTTTTAATGAAGTTGAAAAGGAAGTAATGCTCCTAAATTCATTCCTGGAAGCAAGTATTACCCTGATACCAAAACCAGAGAAAGACTCAACTAAGGAAGAGAATTGTAGACCAATATCCCTAATGAACATAGGTGTAAAAATTCCCAATAAGATACTGGCAGACAGAATGCAGCAAATCATCAAGAAGATTATTCACTACGACCAAGTAGGATTCATCCAAGAGACGTAGGGATGCTTCAACATGCACAAATCAATAAATGTAATATACCATATTAACAGAGCCAAGGACAAAAATCATATGATCATCTCAATTCAGAAAAAACATTTGACAAAGTTCAACACCCATTCGTGGTAAAAACCCTACAGAAAATTTTAATAAATCGTCTTTATCTCAATCTGATAAAAGCCATTTATCAACCAACAGCCAACATCATATTAAATGGACAAAAACCAAAAACTTTCCATCTAAAACAGGAACAAGACAAGGATGTCCCCTGTCACCACTTTTATTCAATACAGTTCTGGAAACATTAGCCAGAACAATTAGACAAGAGAAAGAAATGAAAGGAATAACAACAGGAAAAGAAAAAGTCAAATTTTCATTATTTGCAGACAACATGATACTCACCATAGAAGACCCCAACGGCTCCACCAAAAGACTTTTAGATTTAATAACCAAATTCAGTAGTGTAGCTGAAGACAAAGTCAACACTCAAAAAAAAAAAACAATAGTTTTCTTGTACATGAATAACAAACCTAGCCGGGCGTGGTGGCGCACGCCTTTAATCCCAGCACTCGGGAGGCTGAGGTAGGCGGAGTGTTGTGAGTTCGAGGCCGGCTTGGGCTACAACGCGAGCGCAAGGCCGGCCTGAGCTACATAGTGCGACCCTGCCTCAAAAAAATCAGGGCCGGGAGTTTGGCTCAGTGAGTTCAATCCCTGGTGCCGGAAAAAAAAATAAATAAATAAAATAACAAACCTACTGAGAGACAAATTAGGGAAACTATGCCTTTCACAGTAGCATACAAAAAAAAAAAAATGAAATACCTGGGAATAGGTATGAAGGATTTAAAAGACCTTTACATTGAAGACTACCATACTCTGAAAATGGAGATCAAAGAGGATATCAGAAAATGAAAAGATATCCTTTGCCTTAGAGTAGGAAAAACAAGTATAGTGAAAATGGCCGTACTTCCAAAATTATATAGATTTTAATCTGATCAAAATTCCAACAGCATATCTCACAGAACTAGATAAAACATTCCTAAAATTCATTTGGAACCAGAACAGACCTAGAATACCAAAGGTGATCCTGAGCAACAAATGCAAAGCAGGTGGCATCACGTTCTCTGACTTGAAATTATACTACAAAGATAATCTGATAAAATCAGCACAGTACTGGCTAAAAAACACACCCAAGAATGAGTGGTACAGATTGAAAGATGTAGAAACAACTCCAAATGTACTTATCCACTTTATCTTTGACAAAGGTGCCAAACACATCCACTAGAAGAAGATATCCTCTTTATTAATGGTGCCAGAAAAAAAGGCTTTCCACATGCCAAAGGTTAAAATTAGACCCATATCTTTCACCATGCACTAAACTAAAATCAAACTGGATCAAAGATCTAAATATTAAACAGAAACATTGTATCTGATAGAAAATAGAATAAGTAAACTCTAGCTGACATTGGTGTAGGCAATGATTTTATGAACAAAACCCTGATCACAGAGGAACTATCACAAAGAATCAGCAAATGGGATCTCATCTTATTAAAAAGCTTTTTCACAGCAAGAGAAACCATCAAAAGCATGAAGAGACAACCCATAGTGTGGGGAAAATTTTTTTCAGCTGTTCCTCAAAGGATTACTATCTAAAATATATAAAGAACACAAAAAAAATCAGACCTCCCCTACAAATTTACCGACCCAATTTAAATAATGGGCATCTGAGATGAATATATATTTCTTAGTTGAAGAAATAGAAATTGCAAATAAATATGTGAGAAACCATTTAACATCATTGGTGATTTGTGAAATGCAAATTAAAACAACACTGACACTCCAGCTCACCCCAAAAAGAATATGTATTATCAAGAAATTAACCAGTAACAAATGCTGGAGGGGCTGTGGGGAAAAAGGAACCTTTCTCCACTGTTCCTGGGAGTGTAGATTGGTGCAATCACTGTGGAAATCAGTGTGGAGATTCCTCAAAATCTAAGACTAGAAGCCCCATTTGACCCAGCTGTTCCCCTTCTTGGTATCTTCCCAAAAGAATTAAAAGCACCATACCACAGTAATCTATCACACCCATGTTTATAGCAGCACAGTTTGTAATAGTAGAATCTTGGAAACAGCTCAAATACCCATCAGGTGGTGAGTGGAGAAATGAGATGCATTTTTTTACAATGGAGTACTACTCTGTTATAAAAAGGATAAACTTGACACATTTCTACATAAATGGATGGACCTTGAGAACACACTCTTAAGTGAAATAAATCATACACAGATGTGCAAATACTGCATTGTTTCTCTGGTGTGAGAAACTGAAACTGTAAACAAGGACGAAAATACATAACAGATATTGTGAAATAGGAAGAAAATGGGAAGGGGAACCGGGAAGGAGGAGGAGAAAAGAAAGGAAAGGAAAAATTAAAAAAAGGAGAAAAGAAGGAAAAACTGGAAACAAAGCTTTTGTAAATAAGGAGAGGAAGAGGGGTTAAAGGGTGGGGAAAGGAATGGAAACAAAAAGAATCAAGTTATATCAAGTACAGGTACAAATTGTCTACGCTGAACGAAATCATTATATATACCTAAAATGTACCAATAAAAATAATTTTCTTTGAAAAAATAAATAAACTTTGTCAACGTCTGAAAAAAAGAAGATAAATTTTATATCCCTGAGCTATTTTCTGTACATTTGGAGGATATAAAATAAATACATAGCTTACTATACAGTCTAAAAATATATTGAAAAGGCATGTTTCTTTTCCCTGATTTCCCTGTATGTTTCACTCTTCTTTGGTTACACAATTTAAAATCATTGGTCTGAGGAGTGTTTTCAGATTTATCCAATGAAAAGTAAAAATGTGATCTAAACTAGAAATAGAGCCTTTATAATATCTCTTTAATTTTAGACTGTCCCCCCAGTAACTTTTGGGCATTGCATATTTATTGCTAATATCCATTTTTAAAAAGATCTCTGCTTACCTAGCACAGTTTGTTTATTCCTTTTAGCAACTTAACTGAATTTTTAAAATGCCAATATTATTAAAAACATCTCAAAATCTTGTCCAATCTTG
>RJWM01036483.1:0-18124 GCA_004363535.1 Dasyprocta punctata
ACAATTGGGTTCACAAATAGAGACATTTGGTGAAATTTTGCTCCTGTTCACAAATTCCAGATTGAGTGACGAACACAAATGAGGCCAGAATCATGGGAGGAATTTGGTTTGTTAGCCAAGCTACCACAGTATATTATTGTTTTAGAAGTTTTGTCCACATAATTTTATTGGAAAAAATGATAAAATAAATTGGATATGGAATAACTGTTAATTGACTAGAATAAAACAGTTAACAAATTATGATACATAAATTCTTTGGTATAATTTGCAGCTACTAAGAGTAAAATGAGTAAGATCTACATGTGTCAGTTTCATAGACCTCTTTTAGTATATGTATGAAAAATTCGTATGTAGAGTCATGTGTCTAAAATGACTCTGGATTTTAAAATGCAAACAAAAACATCTATTCAGGTGACTTCCTAATCATAGAGAAAAATGTAAAGGGAATACATTCAAGTGTTCAGGCACACAGTCTCAAGATGAAAGAAAAAAAATGGGTAGCTGGGTAAACAAAAATTAAAAGTTGCTTCCAAATTTCTTCAAGGTCTTAATTTTTGAATAAATAAGTACTTTTGGAAATATTGCTTAAATTCCATAGTCTGCTTTTTTATTCATTAATAAAGAAATTTAGGGTAGTGACTGTTAAGTTACGTAAAGTAGCAAATTGAACCATAACATTAGGTATTAATAGTTCATGTCA
Organism: Dasyprocta punctata; assembly: GCA_004363535.1. NCBI lineage: Eukaryota > Metazoa > Chordata > Mammalia > Rodentia > Dasyproctidae > Dasyprocta > Dasyprocta punctata. The sequence goes on from RJWM01036483.1 coordinate 701, forward strand.
CTGAAAAATTCTGATTTTTCTTGAGATACTTGCAAATAGTTTTAGAGAAAATTTTATAGAAAAAAGAAGCTAATAAAACTTTGTGGAATAGAAACAGTTTTGTATAATGTCTTTTGAAATCTACACTTGGGTAAATAATGACTACTTGAGTTTTGTAACTGTTGGTAAACACATATTTCGCATCTTTGAAATAATTACACACCTTAATATTCCCTCCCACAGAAACCTAGGAATGTGACCTTAATTAGATACAGAGTTTTGAAGATGTAATCAAGTTAATATGCGATCATGTTGAACTAGGCCAGGTGTCTTCATGGTAGATGCCCTTACAAGGTGGAAGAGATTTAGACACACACACACACTCAAATAGACACACAAAAATTCTCCATTAAGACGGGTGCAAATACTGAACTAACATTTTCACAAACCCAGAAATGCCAAGAACTGGCAGTAACTCTCAGTGTCTAGAAAAGAGACTTCAGAAGGAATATGACCTTCTTGTCACCTTGATTTTGATCATACAGCCTTTGTAACTGGGAGACAATAAATTCATTTGTTTAAGCAGCCCTATTTATTTGTTATGCAATCCTAGAAAACTAATAAGGCATGCAATAGTAATTACAGTAGTAGTCATTAATCACTATTCATTATCATATTAAAGAAAAGTTTGGGAAAATTTTCTTTTCAAGATTACTCATGATTCTATTTATACCCAAAATATAGCCAAAGATAGCTGTTTTATTTAGAATTTCTATTGGCTATTTACATACTATAAAATATACCTGGGACAGAAGCACAAAAGCATCACATTGATTCAGTTTTTCATCCTTACTCCCCTGGGCGATGCCTTACATTAAACTAAATCAGCATTCTTTCAAACTTGTTGAACTCTGAACTGGCCTACAAGGCTCAGCTGACTTTTCAAATGTGTTTTAACTTATATTAGTGCACTTGACATTATGCATATATTATATGCTTTGTAAACTGTAAAGTACATTTACACTCATGATTTTCTGCACAGAAATACGCAAAGAAATTCAGAGCATTTGTTTCTATCTGAGGCACCAAAAGAGTCATTAAATGAAACACAAAAAAGTGATTAGGAGTATGTTGATCAAGAAGAATTTGCATGATTAAATTTTCTAAATATTTTAATAACCTACATTAGAGTGTCAAAGCACAGAGCCAGACAGAATCAGAAAGTTTGCATAGTAATACTGCCCTTAATATCTTTCAGACATTTCATTAGAAGACCTCCAGGAAATTTCTCAATTGCTTGGGCAATAAGATAGAATCTGTCACAAGGTAAACATCTTCTGGAGTGAATGAGAGGCTATCCTTGGCTCTCACAAAAATTTATCTTAATTCTTACAACAAGGCAATTTGTTCTAATTCATCTTATAACATTTTTAAAACAATGGCATTGAAGATATGTGAAGGAGCTGTTGGTTGTAGGTAATTTGCTAGACTACTTTTAGAATGGTGGCAAGATAATGGTTGCTAGTTATGAACCTTCAGTTTATAATATACTCAAAGGCTGGCAGGATTTCCTCCACACCAATCAGAAAAAGGATAGACCCAAACAGCATGGAAGGACCCAGGCAGAGAGCAAACAAAAGGCAAACCTGGGCTGGTGTTCCCATTAGACAGGTGTTTGTAAGTTACAAAATTCTTGTGAGTGCTAAGTATCAATGAAGAAGTTGAAGAGAGGAGGAGAGGCCAGCCTCAGTACCTAAGACGTGAGTCTTTCCCACTTCCCTAAAATGAGGAGGTTTCTAACTATAACTGAGTAGCTCACATGTGTAGTCCCTATGGAATTTTTTTCATATGACTAAGGCAGAATGTGACTATTCTGTAATTCCAGTTCTGCCCTTGTGTCATTATGTGGTTTGGGTAGCAATGTGGTTTAACTTTCCTGCAATTAAATGTTCTTTAGTGCCTGGTGAGCAATACTTATCCACCTGACAAGAAAGCTCTAGAGAGAGTTTTTCTTATTTTGTTTATTTTCTTGAATTGGTTTCCTTGACTATAAAATGGCATCTAAACCTATCAATTCTGAAAAATCATACCTCATGTATGCTTAAAAAGCTTTATTTCCAATTAATGTGGAATTGATAACTGTTGAAACAGATGATCATGTAGCCACACCTATATTCACAGAATATGAGATTAACGACTTTATTCTTGGTGTGAACAATACTGATTTTCTTCAAATAAACACAGTATTAGTCTACTTTAACCCAAACTATTGCTTTTTGTAATAGCAACTTATGAACCTTTTGGGTTTTTTCATTTGTTTATTATATCTTTTGGTTTCTCAGCATACACTGATATTTTCAGTGTCTTCACTTCCAGTTTTTGACTAAGGTCTCTATTTTTCCTCAGTCCTGTCAAAAGGAAACACACACACAAATAGACCATTAGTATGGTTGCTGTAACACAGAGATGACTGAAAAAAGGTGAATAGCACAAATGATATTTGATCCAGAAGTCATAGGAAATTAGGAAAGGTTTGCATTTTTCTGACCTAAACTATGGTACATGATATAAAAATAGTACAGAACTGGGGGAAATGCCAACTCTCGCAACAATGTAACTTTGCGAAGTTTTATCCATTGTCTGAACTCCTCTCAGTGAATCAAAGCTTCTCTCTTCAGGAAATAAAGGTTGTAAAAAACAACCTTACAGTACGTTTTCTCTGCAGCACATCCCAGTGCTCAGACCCATGCCTAGCATATACTAATAATATTTTTTATAAGTTTTTAAATCAGTGATTGATGGGGCTGGGGATTTAGATCAGCAGCATAAGCGCCTGCCTGGCAAGTGCGAGGTCATGAGTTTGATCCGTGGTACAAAATCAATCAATCAATCAATCAATCAGTGATTGACAGTATTTCAATCTCTTGATTTGCAGGTCACATAATGTTTATTACATAATCAAACACATATCATGTGTAAAAACATGAAATGTAAGTGACATATTAAAAAAATAGAATTTTATTATGGTCTTTCAAAAAGAAACTGACAAAGAAAATACCCTCCACATTTTTCTATAAATACTATCTTTTATCTCATACACAGAATGAAGGTACTTGGACTAATTGAATTTTTGTATATTACTCATTCATAGAAGCCAGGATGAAAAAGCAAGTTTCTACTCTCTCTTTTTTCTCTTTTCCATATTCCCACATGCGTTTTAGCCTTAAGACAAAATGGTATTGTTCTCACAGTTGATTTTACTGCTGAACTAAGTAAAATTCTGATTTAACACGTAATGGCTGCATTAGACTATTTAGACTGTCAATGAAGTAGTGTTTATATAAGCAAAACAAAATCCTTCTGCACTTTAATCATTAGTATCACAGTTTTATCTTGCTTATTTAGTAAAAACAAATTATTACTCTGGAAATACTATAGAGATACACACACATTCACACACACACATTCTTTTGTAGTAGTAGTATATGAAGGGAGATTTCAGTAGTCAGAACTTTGACTCAAACTGCATAATATCAAATATTAATCATGTGTCAGCCTTCCCTTTTCCCATCTCACCCCCAACCCACTCCTGACAGCAGGAAGAAGTGCATTAAGAGAATTACTTCCCCATAAGTGAGGTAACATCTGCCTCCAAGCTGGGTTAGGAGGAAGTCTGGACCATCTCCTTAGCAAGGGCTATTTGTGTGGAATATAAGTAAAGCATACGTTTAGCCTGAGGGCTCTTTTAGGATTCAGAATGCATAATTTGGTAGAAACTGTAATAAAGCAAATAACTTTTGGCGTGCCAGTAATATGCATTGAGTCCAAACTTCTGAGCAGAAAATTCATACACAGTTTTTATTTGAACATTTTCTCCCTTTTATCTCCATGAATTATGATGACAGCAAACATTTAAGAACACGGATTCTTCTATCCACACATTTAAATAATGACTTTCTGAGTTTTCTTTTGGAACTTTTTTGCAAAAGCATACAATGCTTTCTAAGTTTCCTCCTCTTTGGTTCTAATTAGGAAGAGTCACCCTTTCCTCCCAGCCTGCAGACACATGGCACATATGTTCATTACCAGCCTCACATTCTGAAGTAGTTACGATAGACAAGGCATGAGAGTATAATTAATGGGAAAGCCTGACCATGCTAATGCAGCTGATTAAGACCACTGTGAACCAGCTACAGGTTATAATTAACAAAAGTTGTATACTATCTGATTGAAGAAGTAGAGCTTCAATAAATGAGGGATTAAGGAAAGTAAGAATGTTCACATTTTATTGATATTTGGGATAGAACCTTAACAAGGCAGATAAAATTGTGAACATTAAAAATAATATTACTATCTTGAACTCATGCTAAGCTTGTGAACACTCATTTAAATACTATCATCAACATGTTGAACTCAGAATAGAAAGTGTTATGGTTCATATATTGCATCAACTCGAGAAGTTTGGAACTTTAAGTGACTCAGAAGGGGGATCAGGGTCCTGATTTTGCAAACATTGTAAGCCTGTGCAAGAGGAGGACACTGAGACGGTGTGATTGCTATACCCGTCCTGGGAGGGGACGGTAGCCTGCTTATAATATAAGAGAGGAGAAGAGACTTGCTCACTGCCCCTCTCCTCCTTTTGCTCTTGCTGCTTTTGTTGTCTTCTGCCACCATGAAGCGTTAACCCTGTGTCATGTCACCCTGATTTAGAGTCAGTTGATAATGAACTGAAACCTCCACAAAATGTCAGCTAAATAAACCTTTCTTCCTTTAATTTAAGTGTTGGATATTTTGTCTCAGCAAGGAGAGAAAAGTAACCCAGACAGGATGTGAATTTGTAAAATACCTTACAAGTCACAAAGTACTTAAAGCTTCTCACTTTCTGCGATGTTTTTTTTGTTGTTGTTCTTGTGATGACTAGTGAAGAATTCACAACACATATCAATATCATAATTTAAAAAAGAGGAAATACAAATGGCTTATTTTTATTGGATTCCAGATTATTCTGACACTTGATTTCAAGATGAACCTTATACCATGCATTATAGTAAGCAATGAGATTATAAATAAGATGTGCCTTCCTCATCTCTAAATTTTCAGATAGTTATCTTTTTTTTTTTTTTTTTCGGCACTGGGGATTGAACTCACAACCTCGCACCTGCCAGGGCAGGTGCTTAAGCCACTGAGCCAAACTCCCAGCCCTGGTTTTTTGAGGCAGGGTCGCACTGTGTAGCTCAGGCCAGCCTTGAGCTCGCGTTGTAGCCCAAGTCGGCCTCGAACTCACAAAGATATTTATCTTGAACCTGGGTGCTTAGTGTACCTAGTTTTAGTTAAATCAGTGTTTAGGAAGAATCATATTGTAGATACCACTAGTCCTTCCTCATGAACAGATTAGGTCTCCACAAATTACATTTATAAGGCCTGTGGCATATATTAATTCTGTCACTTTTCAGAATATAAACTTAAAGTTGCAATCCTTTTATAATATACCAGGGGGAAACTACCCATTAATAAGCAAATGTTGAAAGTTAATTGAACTAAAATGTGCCTTTTGAAGCATATTTTTGACCTGTCACACTGAAAATTTTGGCAGAGTGAATAAACTTGATATTTAACACCAAGATTTACTTGTATTAAATCTAGTACCAGGCAGAGAAAGTTGAAATTTACCATACTTTCAGGGAAAGAAAATCCTTAAACATTTGTTCATTGGTTAAAAAAGTCTAGTAGAACTCAAATGTGCAAATTGAAGTTGGCTCTCTGGAACAGAAAAGGATTAAATAAGCAGATCTTAAAATATATAAACTGGAGCTGTCATCCTTTTAGCCTACACCAAAATGAGCCTGCAAAGAATCTCTGTTTGGTGCTCCTTCATCAGAGAAGCCCCTCTACCTTCTGGGCCAAATTTGGGTAACCTGGCCTAGGCGAGTACCTTTCATTTTTTCAGACTTCCAGATTGTGGAAGTTTTTCACATTCTATCAGCACACGTGGTACCACAATGGTCTTTGGAAGTAAGCTGGAAAGGGAATATTATCTTCATCATATAAAACTACAAAAATGACTGAAAATGATCAAGTTGACTTCCCCAAGTTGTCAAAGCAGTGGTTAACTGATTTCTACAAGACTGTTGTCCTATGCTTTTCTTGCTACACCACCATATGTTCAACGCTCCTTTTCAATTTGGATGGATAACCAGAGTCAAATTTCTAATTCAAACGATGATGACAAGTATAAACATTTCGAACAGGGAAGCAGGCACATTAGTCCCATACTTACACCTTATTAATGTTGAAACTTTCAACTCGATTCAATATGTTGGTTAGCAATAAAGACATAACCAAAACTCTAGGTAGATACTGCAAGATTTTCAACCATTGGGTGGTTTCTCTCTCTCCAGTTTAACTGTTTCTTTTGTGAAATGTGCTTGACATCTTTAAACATTTAGCTACAAAAACTTCAACCAGATGCCAAATTAAATTTTCAACATTTCCTCTGCATATCTAATTTTATACTCTTGCTATAGCTCTCATACTTACAATTGAATTCCTTTTGTGTTTGCTGTTGCTCTTTTAACCACTTTCTGTATTATTTGTATGTTATCAATTAAATACTTTCTTCCTATAAAGATTATGTGTACATACATGTATGATATGTTTTAATTCATAAACACACAAGCAAATATCTATTTACTTTCTAAAATTGTGACGAAGTAAGAAAATGTGACCATAACATTTATAGATTTAATTTTCAGCTTCACCAAATAAAATCTTGGAAATATAATTTACTTCATGTTTTGGTTTTTCCTTCACCTCATCTGAACCTGCTTTAAGTTTATTGTATTATCTCAGTTTGTTTTTGAACACTAAAGATTACACTAGCATTTTAATTTAATGTTGTCTATACAATATTTAATCTGTTATATTTCAACAGCATCAAGGAAGAAACAGAAGTTTGATGACAGAAATTAAACACCTCCTTGGTCTGAAGCAAATTTTGGGATTCAATTAGTCAGATCCCTGGCCTAATGTTTAATGCCATATATTTTGATTTTCACTGGAGGGCACTAATACAGATAACTACAGAATTTGTCATATCAAATTGTCAAAGGCCGACTCCCAAACTCAATTTTTTTTTTCTTGGAATGGACAGACACTCTTCAACCTATAATTGGCTTACAGTCCAATAAACCATTAATAAGTAGGAAATAGGGGAAGTTGAAAATGCCCTCAACATCACATTTTAGCAACACAGTACGGGACAGAGTGTTGGTTTTCTACAGTCATGATTGTATGACTGATAGGGAGCTGCAGTTCCCTGGGTAGCGCAGTATCCTGAGAGATTACAGCACCACATAAAGCTAGCCCATGAAATGAGAAAAATTCTACTAAATGCCCATTGCTTTCACACCATCAAGCTGAAATGTCAAGTCCAACAAATGCAAATTGTAGACCATCTCCTATATTAAGAAATGATATTGAAATATTGGGCAACCATTCTAACATACATAAACGTTGTTGAAACCTTAGGCTACTATCTAGGCTTTTTAAAATTTGTTTCTTTTTTACACAAGGTCTCAAACTGTTAAGTTGTATAGGCTTCTTTTACATTTACAATCCTTTTGCTTCAGCCTCCCAGAGTACTAGCGTTACAGTACATTGTGTCACAGTGCCTGGCTCCTAGAAATCCATTTAAAAGTACATTCACCTAGGAAAATAATTCAAAAGTATTCAGGCCAATGCATGCCATTTTAAATGTGTGATGCCATATAAAATGTTTTCATTGAATAATGAGAAAATACTACACATATAAACGATCAACTTTGGATTTTGGCTCTCATATTTAATACTCAAAACACAATTGTCTTAAAACTTATTTTATACAATGATGTTTACTTCTGTGAATAAAGCATGCTAATCTACTATAATCTGAAGATAATCAAATAAGTGAAAAGTGTCAAGGAGGTCTTTTTAAATTGTAAAATGCATTTGCAATTGTCCCTTTACAAGCAATTATTATTTTCTTAGACTCTGAGGCCACGTACAAATTTAACTTCACTTTTCCTTCACCAGTTTATCAAGCTTTAGAGAGACACTAAAATATATAATTAGATAGAGTGAACAGAAAATTGATTTTCCAGTAATGTACTGTATTTGCTAATATTTATACACATGTATTTAAATCCTGATAATTTTATTGAAATAGTTGATTTAGTTGAAATCTAATTTAAATCAGTCCTAATTATGCAATCAAAGAATCTCTGGGAATTATGTGTCAAATCACTCCAGTTTCTTTTCCATGAATTTCATATTACTTCAATTGTGTTTTAGAAATGCTCAATTTGACCTTTCATGGGTACAACTCAGCATCATCTTATTAGACACATACAGATCTAGTGTTCATTATTGTAATACATCACGAAAGTAAATATTTGTTTATCTATATATGCTATCATCTCATCCCCAAGAATTCATCAAAACTCATATTTTAATGCCTATCAGTGACACAACCTCAGACTTCAAATATCATTTATAGAAACATATAATGTAGGTTTTATAAAGTAATTTCTGTTTTTTATTTTTATTTTTTTACTGGGACTCAAACTCAGGACCTTGTACTTGCAAGGAAGATGCTTATACCACTGAGTTATAAACACGACCCTAATTTCTTATTTTTACAAGTTTTTTTTGAGTTTGGTTTATGCCTTTCTTAAGAAAGATTAGCTATTACACTGTGATTTTTTTTGGATTTGCAATGAATTTTATAATCATAGAACATTGATTCAGAGACAAATCTAGTCCAGTGGAATGAGTCCATCCACTGAGCAGGATGGAGACTAATGCTGCCTTCTAATCTATTGTAAGCAATACCAATGAAGAGTCCCAGAGAACTTCAATCTCTCAGAGGAAAAAAAAATAGCCTTTCTATTAAAATGCCATTTTGAATGAATGGGACATCAAGTCATGGTACCTTATCTCTAAACAAGTAAAAATTTTATCTGAGTTACACAATACTTGTTGTAAAATTAAATTTAGAAATACTCATGATTATTTATACATAATCTACTAAATTAAAATGAATTCCAGTCTATAGACCATAAAGTAATAGAAAAGAAGTTGTTCTCCCAATACGTTAAAAAACGCTGAAGTTAAGTTTTCTTTTTTTGCTTTTATCTGTCACTTGCAGAAGTGATACTGTAAAAAAATATTTTCTCCATACAAAAGATCTTATTACATATTGAATTGTTCTGTTTGATTTACAGTTAATTTTTAGGGTTGATTTTCAAGGAACATTTTTTGTATGTCTTCTTGCAATTTGGCAACCTAAAGGAAATGAAAATGGGAATATTTCTTTTCAAAGAAAGATTTTTTTGTATTATGCGCAAGAACACAGGCAGAAGCATTCATTCTATTTAATTTTTATTTTCAGGACTAAGTAGCTTGATAGAAAACAAAACAGTCCAATAATGATTTTCAAAAATTTTTGTGAGTAAACCAAATGCAGTTTTATATAATTTCCTTTTCTCTAAGAAACAAGGCATTCTGATTCAGATTTGAAAATAAATTCAATATAAGTTCATTGACATACTATATAATTTCATCAATATGAAATTGAAGGACTAATTCACTTGGTCTGAGAAGTGAATGGAATTTCCTAGAGTTCTTCCACAATTGACCTACTGAGATCAGATCTAGACTTTATTGATGAGTAAGAAAAACATTTTCAGCAAATATAAAGTTAATATTTAATCTGTTTCTGATGTGAGGAAAAATTAACCAAATATCTTGTATAATCAAGTAGGTGTCTCCAAATCTAAGAATGTTTTCTTGGTGGAAAGGCCAGACTATTTCCGATCTGGATGAGAATAAAACTAAAACAAAACAAAACATGTGAGTTCCCAAGTGATCCTTCCACCCTCCTCCCTGCACCATGACCTCTGGAGCCTTCTCTCTAAGGATAACTTTTAGCCATTCTATTACCAAGGGAACCTAGCAGGAGGTTTGGGGGCTCTTGGGCTCCCAATTCTCATTGATTTTTTTTCTTCTAGTTCACCTAAGACAAGTTTAGGAACAAAAACTGAAAAGAAGGGTATTTTTCAACAACGAAGCTATTCTTGCTGAAAAAAGTCGTTTTCCATCAAGAGATGAAGGAAGAATAAACTTAGAGTAAATGGAAATGAAAATGTAAGAGAGTAAAAAACATTTTGCAAAGGGAATTAACAAGGTGTAACTATAAATTGCTCATTTAAAAGATAAGAAATAGTTTCTTCTTTTTATTAAGAGAAAAAAAGACACATAAGAAAGACAAAAAGCAAAAGAGATAAACAAATGACTAGAGTAAATGCACAACAGTAACATTATAGGTTTACAAAACAGGATGATAGAAACTTGACAATGGTTGCAATATTGCCTATCATTATCTTCAAAATGGTTGTTTACATTAACAGATATAGACATATGAAATTGATCTAATCATATGAGTATTAACCGTTCTTTCTCAATAACTCATACATTCAGCAGTATGTTCGTTTTAGTTATCTTACATATACATATATACAGATTTATATCTTTTCCTTTTCCCTTCTCTCTTTCCCCCTTTCCCTTCCCAATTACTTTTGCTTTTCGAGCAGTTTTTTACCCTTACATGGTATTTATTATAGATTTTGGATCATATACACTTTTTCAGTTTCTTACACTAGAGAGACAATATGGTATTTACACATGTGGGTTTGATTTATCTCGCTTATGAGTATGGTCTCCAGTCGTGTCCATTTACTTATAAAAGTCTCAATGCAATCTTTCTTAATAGCTGAGTAGTACTCCATTGTATAAAAATACCACATCTTTTTTATCCATTCTTTGATTGATGGGCACTTGGGTTGTTTCCAAGATCTGGCTATTACAAATTGGGTTGCTATAAACATGGATGCACAGATAGCACTGTGGTGTGATGTTTTCAGTTCTTCTGGGAAAATGCCCAGAAGAGGGATAGCTGGGTTGAATGGGATCTCTAATCGTAACTTCTTGAGGAATTTCCACACTGACTTCCACAGTGGTTGCACCAATCTACACTCTCACCAACAGTGGAGAAGAGTTCCTTTTTCCCCACAGGCCCTCCAGCATTTGTTGTTGGTTGATTTTTTTAATCTTGGCTATTTTTCTGGAGTAAGAAATAGTTTCTTAAAAAGTTACATGAAAATCTTTTCCAATATACTATAAGAAGAATCAATATATTATTTATATTATATATATACAAATGGTAAAGAAGCATTAATAGAATAAACTATAATGATATATAAAGTTATCTGCCAAATTAGGAATTCTAAAAGGATACAGAGCTTATAGAGTTTCCTGAAATAGTTCAGAAAAAAATACCGTAATATTGGGTGAAATCAAAGGCTATATTTGAGCCAGAAATGTGCATTGACAGAAAAGATTACAAAGCTTTTGTGACTGATATATGTGCTATTGAAGTGAGCACAGTGTCTGATTTTATTTAAAATTAAAGATTTCAAATAGGCATTCAGTGTTTCAATCATATTTTATTTTACCAAAAGGACTGCTTGACTACTATGTTATTAAAACCGTTTTTAAACTGCACTCTCCACTTAGAAGTCTTTTCTCAACATTTTGAGAAATAAAAGTAGAGAAGACTTTTATATTCTTGCAACCAAGTTTACTAATCTACAAACTTCAACTTCTCCATCTGTCTTCCTGTTACAGTGGAGCAAAAATATCTTCTGATGACAAAGATCAGTCCTTCTATGCAGGCACTAAATTCCTCCTTTGTTGTCACTTTTTCTTCCATCTCATTATCCTTTATATATACATGTTATATATGAGCCACAAAATCTCCCTGATTTATATACAATGTATATGAATCACATAATCTCTGATATATATATATATATATATATATATGGTTAAAATTCTCTAAGAACATCTTGAAGCTTCAGATAGAAGAATCAGAATAACATCACTGCTTACTGATAGGTATGACTAGAGTAATTAGGTGTAGACACATTGCCACATCAAAAATCAATCGTTAGCAGAGTGTAATGGCTCATGTCTATTATCCCAGCACTCTGAGCAAAGTTCAGACATGAAGATCATAAATTCTGACCTATCCTGGACATCTTAGGAATTTAGTAAGACCCTGTCCCCCCCAAAAAAAAATCTGGGCACATAGTTCAGTGTAAATTCCTCAATTTCATTCTTAGTATCATGGTAGGGTGGGAAGAGAATCAGCCTTTAGAAGTAGAAGATATTCAGAAGATATTCAGCACTCAATCTCAATTAGACTACATGGTACCATTATCAGGATTTGTTTTATGTCTCTACTAGCAGCGTTTATTTTTATGGTGGACTGATTGAATTTACTTGAAAAAGCAGGATTCCTCAATACAGTGGCAGCAGAGTATGAACAAAAACACCAAACAATGAGAGTACTTAGATTTGAATGCTAATGCTTCTGCTTTTTAGCCACAAGGCTTACCAAAAGTATTTCTTACTGTAAATGCTATCCAAAATCGTATAAGCCCAAAATGACTTCATAGAAACTTTGAGATTATCAAATCAAATAACGTATATTGAATTATCTTTTAAACCATGAAGTACCATGTAATCTATAATTGTTTTCATTATCTTTTCATCAGGATAGTGCTATCAGTATTTTCTTATGGAAGAGAGTGGAGTTTAATTTTCAAATTGGAAAAGCAGGTTTTTATACCAGAGCCTTACACCTGGTAGTTCCTTATTCATTTATACATTCCATATGCCAAAGATTGAGTTAAACACAACCATACAATGTAACTAAAACAAGCAGGTTACCTGCCCTGATGGAGTTGATATTTACATGGGGTAGAGCTATGAAATATAAAATCATATACAAAGAATTACTCATAAGTTGCATGAGTTATTTTAAGTTGTATAAAGGACAAATAAGATAATACACGTGACAACAAAGAATATTCTCACTAGGACAGGGAAGAGATTTTAGGGTCAATTGTTATTTTGTGATACTACTATTAATAAAACATAATGACATATTTGTTTATTTTCAGTAAAGTATTCTTCTGAACTGGAGAAATCAAGATACAATGTACATTTTGTTGCACACATATTGCCATGTAAGATCATTATCAACTTGTAGAAAAACTATGCTCTGTATTTTTCATTTGCCATATTAAACAAAATATTTTGAGATTTTGTTCTATGTAATTTTACTGAAACAAAATGAATTCTAAGAACTGGGTATGTAGCTAATTGGTAGAGCATTTGACTACCATGCATGAGGACTTGATTTTAATCTCCAGTACTACAAAACAAACACATTCATTTGTGACACAGTAACGTTATGTCTGAATGAAACAACAAAATCTAGAACAACACAAATTCATAAAACAATAAAATATTAAACAGAGAATTCAAGTTAAATTTTGTAACAAACATTAGTACTAAGTATAAAATATTTGTTTTCAAAGTTTTAAAACGAATTTGTGAAAATTAATATAATTGTAAATCAGTTCATCCTTTGAGGAGCTATTATATGCCTATGTACCAAAATAAATCTTGGTGTATTTTCTTGGAAGCTACCCACACACATCTGTTTCCTTCTACAGATATTCTTTTAAGATGATGGATGATTAAGTTATACGTGAATCACAAAGAAATCTAGTTATGGCTCAAAACCCTGTAAGTTCTTCCTCTTTGGTTAAAGAGGAAGCAAGAGAAGGGTAGGTTTTATAAAAATCAACTTACTATTGTGAAAATTATAAATATTCAGTTTTAAGTTTCCCTCAAGTGAGGACAAATCTTCAGAAAACAGAAAACATCCTTGTTAGCTACTGAACTCTTGTGGGTCCATTTTCTTCTCTGTGGGTGGTGGTTGCTATAGCTGCTTCAAGAATCCCAAACATTTGTGGAGTATGAGAACATACATGCTGCATTTAAACAAGGATTTCATATTTAACCCAATGGCCATCTTCCTGCTAATTGTACTGAATACAATATCATTTTTAAAAATACTTTATACCTGATATAAAATAAAGCGATGCCCAAACCCTGAGTATGACTTTAGGTGTTCAACGACTGTAGATGACTATAGAAGCATGAAGTCATTACCAACTGGTTTCATAGAGTTTGGTTTGAAAAGGTGCCCAAAACCCTTTCAACCAAACAAAGTGGATATAAACTGTGCACCCATCTGGCTGAACATTTCAATTTTTAGAAGGCCTATTCACACACTGACACAATGAATAATTATTTCACACTATATAGAATAAAATTACATTTAATATATTTTGAAGTTTTCTCCCATTCTTTTCATTTTCACTTATACTTTTTGTTTTTTTATTTGATTCTTAATACTGGTGGAGAAAGGTGAACTCTCTGATTGAACTGCACTATACAATTTTATAGGCTCTATTCATAAGTAGCTAGTTACATTTATGCATGTAAAAGTAGCACATCAAGTTTTCATTTGCAGGAGGCTAGTTCACATGCTTGAAATCTGCAATAGAATATTTCCATCATTACAAAAAAGTTCTGTAAAACTCCAGTATTGAAAACAGATTAACTATACGGTAGAGAAATACATAACATATATAGATACCCTATATTTCTTGTGATAGTTAATCTTGTTTACCAGCTTTTCAGCTTGAGAGAATAGGCCAAGGGAATTCATAAAGAATATTTTGGATGCGTGTTTGACCTTGAGAACCCTGTCTGTCTGTCCCATTCTTCTCTGATTCTTCTTCTTCACTCTGCTTCTCAGATGATGAGTTAAGCATCTTTGTTTCATCATTCTCTTCTGCCCTATTTCTTCCTTGGAGCCACCTGATCATGGACTAAATTTTCTGAGACTGTGAGTCAAAATAAACCTATCCTCCATTTAGTTGCAGATATCAGGTATTTTATTCTAGCAACAGGAAAACCAAACAGTACACTACTTATTGCCCTAGGTTTATCAGCACTTATTCTCCATTTTTGATAGTGTTCTGAGCAATAGTGTCATTGCAATATTTATTTAGATTGTTAGGAGAATGATATACTTGTATTTATTCACAGTCCATATACTGAAATTTTAAAAATGTTAGAAAAAATCATTGCCAAATTTTTTGTTTTTCCCTTGAAAATGGTTGTACTTGAAAAATAATAATCCCAAGGACTTTATGCAAGATTCCTTTTCACATGTTTTGAGTTTAAAATAATACTACCATTACAATGTTTGCAGTTAGCCACAAAATAAGTTTATCAAATTCAGAATGCTCTTGTTCTTTTGATGCTTCAAGAATTAGCAAAAATTCGAATTTAAATGAAGCAAACACTTCACTCAGGTACCATTACCTCAAGTTTGAAGTTATATTGAAATAATTTCAAGTGTTTAAGGCACCCAATTTTTGTTTATTTCATATCTCAGCTACTTAACCTTAAGAATTTGTGAGGGGTAGGGTTGTAGCATAGTGACAGAGCACTTGCTTAGCATGTGTAAGAATCCTGGGTTCAAGCACTCCCCAGCATAAACAAACTAAAAAAACCCATAAAACTGTGCCTTCCACCTTCCTATGCTTGATGAATACTTTGGTTAAAGAGGAAGTAAGAGAAGGGTAGGGTTTATAAAAATCAATTTACTATTGTGAAAATTATAAACATACTTAGAGTATATTTGGTCACATCAGCCTATTTCATGGATTTGTATTTTATAGTTTTAACACACTATCTTGATTTCCATTTCACCCTTTGGAGCCAATATCATGTGCGACTCTAGTGTAAGGTGCCATGTTAATTTGATTCACAGTAATGTATTCTGATAGCAGGTTTCTTTAGCAATCACTTGGTCTTCACCTCCTTCTAGTGGACTTGGATAATCACTTTGCAACTTATCAATTCCTTGGTTCCAAGCCCTGTATCACTCTGCTTGGTTACATTTCCTCTATCAATCTTACTGTAGCCACCAACGCAGAAGGAATTAGATGACATTAGAGACCACAAGAATTATACTCTGGTTCTTAAATAACTATGTCTGACCATACAAATGTCTGTTACCATTATTTTATCTTTTAGATTTTAAATTTTCTTTACATATTTCAAAATGTGATATACTGTTTTATTCTTTTAGATATTGTTGCTGTTAATCATTACTTCTTGATTTGACTGTATTAAGAAAGGCCAAGCTCATCAGTAAAGCACACTTTTGCCTGATCAAGAAGGCATGACTTCGGATACACTATCTGGGCCCTGGCCCCTTTCCTTTCTAATTCTTTTCCCTCCACTCTACTCCCTGCTACCACGAACTAAGCATTTTGTTCCACAATGCTTTTATGCTGTGATATTCTACCTTGGAGCCAGCTAACTACGTTCTAAATCTCCTGAAACCATTAGAAAATTACATTGCTCCTTTAAACTATGAGTGTCCAGGGTTTTTCCATGACAAACAAAAGTACTAATACAGGTATGAGCTATCTCATCGCCCTAGTCTATTTTCTGTTACACTGATTGCATTCAAAAGAATTGAATTATTCAGTAATATTATAGGCAATCATTAGGAGATGAATTTCTCTACAAGTTAGAAATTACAAATATAAATGTAAAGAGATAGACATTTATCATTAAGCTTAAAGTCTATTTTTAATTTTCTGGACTTTGTATTTACATGGAGGGAATGTGTAATTAGAATATGTCGAGAAATAGTATAAGGATTTACTTAATATTGATATAGTTTTTATAGACCACAGGATAGAGGTCACGTTCATCTTAGTATTTTCAAGAATTTAGCATGGTGTCTGTTCTTAGAGTATGACTAGTATCTTAATGAATAAGGATCGTGTGCTTACACCATGTAACTACTTTGCGATTTTCTATTTAACTTCCTTTTTGTAATATGACCATGCAAAAGAAGTAGTGTAGCTTTTTACCATGTGGAGACAAGAATAAGAAATACATGTAGAACTCACAGCTCAGTTTAGTTAGAACAATTTCATTTATGAGAAATTAATGCTGTTCATGTAATGGGCCTGAGAACACAGATTCCTCAGATATTTGCTAGTGCTCATTCTTTGCACCTTTTCAGTTTATTAAGGAGAATGTCAGGATTTGGCTGAAAATTAAAAATGTATCTGTGAAATCTCAAAGGAATTCATAGAAGCCAAAATGTAATTAGCACTGTATTTTAACAAAATTTGAGACTGTTCTTCCCCGAGATACTGTGGAATATGAGCTGCAGATGTGTTTACTCTGGCAAAAGTCTCCAGATCAAAACAACCTAGATAAACAGACTTAAAGAGCCATTCCACCCCTAAAATCC
Organism: Dasyprocta punctata; assembly: GCA_004363535.1. NCBI lineage: Eukaryota > Metazoa > Chordata > Mammalia > Rodentia > Dasyproctidae > Dasyprocta > Dasyprocta punctata. The sequence goes on from RJWM01036483.1 coordinate 17,982, forward strand.
TATATTCCAAATCTCATGTTTACCAATGAATATTTGAGTTCATCACTGTGGGAAGGTGTTTACAGAGTTGTTTCAGGGGTACAGATATAAATACAATTCAAATTGTTCCTTGAAAGAGTGGTTATTGGAAAATCACTTGGCTG
>RJWM01036484.1:0-18126 GCA_004363535.1 Dasyprocta punctata
TTCTGAGTAAGTAGAAATTTCTTGTGACAGTACTGAAAATTCTCACAACTGTTGTCTAAAAACTGGTCTTTGGACTATGTCAGGTGCTTCAAAATAATTTCAACATTTTCACAACTGTATTTTGGGAGCAAGTTAACATTTTGAAACACTCCTAAGATTCTAATTTTAATCGTGTAAGATATTGCATGAGGGCCTGAATTCATACAAAGTCTTCACCATAATCCCTCTTCCCAGACAAATCCTTTAAGAAACCAAGATGAGAATCTCTGCTTCTGATTCATCTTTTCCTTTGCACTTTATCCTCTTCCAATATTATCTTCTCTTTCATTCCTTCCAACGCTTTAACCTCTGGTTTCTTTTTATTACACCTTCCTCAAGGTCTTCCGCTATAAAGAGGATTTTATTCTATTTATCCAGCAAGAGATGGTAGAAACAAGCACACATTTTATTCAGATTACTAATCCCCTTTTACAGTGTTGATTCTATTTGGGCACATTCTGCCTGAAGGGTTTTGATAATGCATTAGTTTTCCAGGGCCATGATAACAATGCACTACAAACTGAGTGACTTAAATGCAGACAGTTATATCTCCAAGTTTCGTGGGTTAGAAGTTTGAAATTGAGTTATCAGTAAAGTTGGTTCCTTCTGAAGGTGAAAATCTAACCCATGCCTCTGCTCTAGACGCTCATGATTTATTTGAAAGCTTTGCTGCTCCTTTTTTTTTAATTTCTTTTTTTAAAATATTTTATTAATAATAAAAGACAAGGCAGAAGAGAATCCTCCATGCTTGCTACATTGCCTGCTGTAAGAGATGCTTGGGTTGCTGACCGGAGGCCTGGCCAAATCTACAAAAGAAAAGTTGGTTGATGTTCCTTGGTTGCTATCAATCCAGCCAGACCTCCGAAACAGCAGGTTGCTTATGGGGGGTGGGGCGGGGTGGTGGTTAGTGTTGTCCCTGATTCCAAGCCCGTGCGCCGGTGCCGCTTGGGCCTGGCGGGGGCCCCTCGTGGGGCCCTTCTCGTTCTCCTCCAAGGTCCTGGGTTCAGGACCCCGGAAGACAGTCCATATTGAGTCCTGATCAGTGCCTGCACCGCTCGGGCCGGAGCTGCTCCTTGATATGCAGAAACATCGCCCCAAACTCTACTTTAATCTGTACTTGATGTGCATCTGTCTCCAAATTTCTCTGCTGTTTACATGTTTATTAATGCTGTGGGTTGAATCTTAGGTCCCAACTGCTAAATATACTGTAGCAATGAGTTACTTGCACAGGCCCCAAATTTCTCATTTTGATAAGGACACTAGTCACAGTGGGTTAATATTACCCTAATGGCCTAATTTTAACGTGATTACTTTTGTAAAGACATTATCTCCAAGTAAGGTCACATTTTCAGGTGTTAGAAGTTAGGGCTTCATCATACGAGTCTAGGGGAATACAGTTCAACCTATAATGTATCTCATTAACTGAATACTCAATTACCACAAGAAAGACTGAAATGTTTGTGCATGGATTATGTCAACTTGTACAACTGTAAACAGAAAGTCCCAAGGACAGTGGAAACCATCAAAGGCAGAACAGAGAGCTCCAAGTCATGTTCCCCGCCCTCTTTGTTCACACTCTGGCTGTTCACCCCCACTTCCGTCATCTCATTCCTGCATCACTCCCTGAGCTATGTCAAGACTTTGAAGCAAACTGAGCATCATCAGAGCTCTCAGCTACTTCAGTATGGACATGTGTCGCTTAACAGCACCACTTACCAATACCTTTGGTTGTTTTTCTTTTTTGAGACAGAGTCTCCCCATGTAGCCCAGGCTGGCCTCTCACTTGCAGCGATCCTCCTGCTGCAGCCTCCCAAGTGCTGGGATTGTAGGTGTGCACAACCACGCCCAACAATGCCACTCTTTCTTGTTTTATGTCACCAAGATTAGCTGACTTCTTGGTCAAATGTTTCCACTTCTGTGTAACTGCACCAGATATGTTGAAAGAGCCCCTGTCACCTCACTGTCCATTGACAGTGATGGCAGTGGGGATGCAGTGATAGCAAAGATGGTAAAGAAAGCCGTGAGTGCTGCTGAGGTGACTACCAGAGTATGGAGCTGAGGTAATGCTGACAGTGGGGGAGGTGGTCACAAAGTGCACTGCAATGGGTGAAGTGACAGGGGAGGCTGCAGCTACATGGACCACAGGAAGGGGAAGGGAGGGGACCACCGTGGAGGAGGGGACAGTGAATTTAGCAGTCACTTATAGGCTCCACAGATTGCTCCTTTTGTCTTGACCACTGTTGTTAAAAAGATGAGCAGCTTGCCCATTGAAAGAATTGGTTGATGGTTACACAATGAGGTAAAGTATTGCCCCATTCCCACCAGAGTTCAGTAGTGATTTCGAGATTCTCAACATTGAACATAAGGCTCTGCCCAAGACTCTATTCCAAGACACACAATTGAAAGATCATGGAAGCATACTTTCCCAGGGGTTAGATCCCAAATAAGATAGACTGTAACTCCCTCCCTCTCACCTAGGAGAGTTCCAATAGTCTTAGAAGAGACCTTGCCAACCAGGGTCTTAAGATAAGGTGGTTTCATGTTTGTATATCGGTAACTCACACAATCCAGTTATGCATGCTCAGTTAGGTTCAGCCTTTTAAAAAAACACAACTCCTTTCCTGGATGAACCCCTTGAGAGGTTACAGGTCCACAGGGAAAGCTGAGAGGAAACCAGCTCTTTGTACTCTTCTGGGTGTCTGTGTGTTTAGCAAAAACCTAAGATCCACCTTCCCCTATGGAAAAAGCCACTGACTCACACAGGAATATAGGAATTTGCAAGCCCTGGGAAAGCAAACAGGGTTGCTTGCAGACAGAGAATGCATTGCATTTTGAGGCAGATAAAAGTGGATAATAGGGGAACTTGGTGCACTTTGTGAGACACTACTCCCCTGTGCTGATGGTGGGACTTAGTGGAACACCCTGAAAAGCTTGACGGTAAATTAGGATTGACGCCTGCTTTTAGGGCTGATATTCAACTGGTGCAGATGGCTATAGTCGTCTGATAAAACATTGCACATTTTTCCACTGTTGGGTAATGGGCCCCTGAATGCCTTCTGAAATCCCTCAGAGCCCCAGTCCGTTTCTGGGTCCAGGTCTCCCCAACACAAAGCATAAACACAGTGGCCAATACCCCATGCTGTCCCCTGTACTGACTCCAATATTTCTAGCATCAACTGCCTATCAGAAGAGGTCACAAAAGCTCTTAATTTGGATTGTTTTGGAAGTAGATGTCTTCCAACAACTCTTATTCTTGTTGCTTTTAATATATGGATATTTAAATAAATTAAAGCAAGTCCAGGTCATAGATTGATACTGCTTCAAGTATCAATGAATATTTCCTATTACGATTATTAATTTGATGGTGTTTTTTTAACTTCAGACCAAATGTGTTATCTAATGGTGGTGACAGTGGGAACTGCTAAACTCTTGCATATCAATATTTTCCTGTGTGAATTTCTTCAGTTTCATATTCAGTTTCAATCCCTTTATCAGACCAATTTGCACCATTCTGTTGCCACACCATTTCCTGGGAAAACTGACCTCGGATTATAATGAGATGAATAGGGTTATTTTCTTTTGTTTTGCTTTTGCTGATTTAAAATAGTGTGACTTTGGGGAAACCATTGAAACTTTCACTGGCATATTTACTTCTTTGTCTGCAGAGCTCTGCAAACCACCTCTCCTGAGAGAGAAGGTTAGCTGGGCTGCCCCCAAACCCCTGACCTCACAGGGATTCTATTGGGAGGGGAACCCTGATTTAGGTGCAGCACCAGCTGTGACCAAGTGCTGACCTAACTTCACCCAGGTCACCCAGCTGATGGAAGCTTCTGTAGATTCTTCTCTTCTGTCTTTGCCATCCAACATCTTTTACAGATTCACAAATGGGACCTCCTAGGGGCACAGGCCCTGTAAATACAAAACTGATCTAATAACTCACAATTCTTCCTTCTTGTCTTGTGAGGTGGGTTGGCAGAGGAGACTCATCTTTCAAGTAGCCCTTTCCTTGTAGTTTGAAGTTTGATTCTGAGACAATTTTCCTCATCATTTCTTTCCCCCTGTATCTGAGCCACCTGCTCTTTTTGTCTGATCTAAGTTTGTAAGTTGTTTTTTCTTTGAATTCAGCACAATCCCCTCCCTTGTAAGACTATAGTTTTTTCTTTAAAATGAAAAAATCTGGACTCTTTCTCTTCCTTCTTCTTACACTGTGGTTCATTTGCTCAGGTTATTCTCAGTCTAATTAAGTCTTTCCTTCCTGGGACTGGCTTATTAAGTGTCTTGGGCATATGATCACTTTAGCAGCTCGAGGTTTTACACCACTGATGGTACTATGCCTAGATAGAGAAATAAAATGGTTTGTTTTTCTTATTTGTACCTTAAATTAATACTGCTTTTTAAAAAACTAGCTTGAGTCTCAAGTTTGATCTATAATAGATAATCTTTTTATTTCCAGTTTCTGGAATACCATCTCTTAATTAGACATTAGAGTGAAATATGTATAGGCATTAAGAATTAGAAGAATTATTTATTCTGAAGCATAGTATCAAGTCTTGGCAAGATAGGAAAAAATAAATCTGCATCTCCAGTGCCCCCTCTGGCAGTCTACGTTTATCCCCCCTCTATCTAAACTCTGCCTTCTCTTTCTCTCTTCTAATTGAATAAGCTGGTCCCATATCACCGTATAGTGTTGGCATTGTAAGTGCTATACAAAAATCACACATTAAAAGATCCTTTGGAGTCGTAGAAACTCCAATGCATTTATAGAATCAGATCAACTGAAATTACAGAATGGACAGCCTTTTAAACTTTTGTCTCTAGCAAAATTTCCCCTTACTAGACCATAATTTTAAGCACAGTGACTGCACAGAAAAACAAGATCAAACACTTGAGCATTAAGGCCAGCCTGAGCTATATAGTGCAACCCTGCCTCAAAAAAAACCAGGGCTGGGAGTTTGGCACAGTGACTTAGGAGCCTGACCTGGCAGGTGCGAGGTTATGAGTTTGATCCCTGGTGCCGCCAAAAAAAACAAAAAACAAACAAACAAACAAAAAAACACTTGTGCATTAACTACTTCAAGTCTAGCTAAAAACTGACAAGAGTTGCGTGAAGTCGCTGTTAATTGTTTCCATGTACTTTAAAAAAAAACTTGCATTTCTTTAACTTGCCTAAAATCAATGGCCTTCAAACTAGAAGTAATCTTTTCAATCTCTGGGGAAAAATTTACTGAATGTTACAAAAAATATACTTATCTAAATGGTGAAGGTTTATAAACTACCCTCTTTGTAGTATTGGCATATGAAGAGCAACGTTCTTTTCTGTTTCCTTATCTTTAAAAATAGTTAAACATTTTCCTCCAAGAATTCCCACAAGAGAGGCCACCAAGGAGACAGGAGGCTCAGGGCTTCCAGGGTGAAGGAAACCTCTGTGGTACAATGACTGATTGGTTGCTACTTCCTTGTTCCTTCTTGGTAAATCTCTTTCACATGTTTGTTCCACTGAGGAGAGAGAGGTGTGTTTAAAGGATCAGCCTCCTTTACATATGTTTCAGCAGCCAAGAAGAGATCTCTTTCAACTGAAGTCTTGCCACTTGGGAAATTTTTTCACACTGCCAGAAATGTCAATACTTGCAAAACACACTTAATGATTCATCCGTCTCCTAGTGTCCTTCTGTGAATAAGAGAGAAAAAAAAGTTTGTCCACAAACTAATCAAATATCAGTCTTATCCTATCACTGTACTCCAACCTTAAATGTTCTGGGTCTTTGTATTCATATTTGGTGGCTCATCATTACTCTGGGGACCCCAATCTGCAACCAGACCATATAATGTTGCATGACTCTTAGCCCTCTCTCTTTGATCCTCCATTAGTAGAATGAGCCACCTGGTAAGCCATCCATCTGGTGAGCTACATGGGATGTACCTCCCTGAGATGGCCAGTTCTTTCCCACACGTACACAGCAACACAGAAAAGGGGCAGAGCTAAATGGGTTGGTTATTAAGGCAAAAGTGGAACCTAGGCCCTACTAACCCTGTCCTTCCCTCATTCCTTTCCACCCATCCCCATTATGGGAGGAAGACAGACAGCACAACCCACAATTTTGACCTAGCGCAGAATGAGGGAGGAAAGTCTTCCCTATTTTATTTTTGTCCAGATTTCACAAGGACTGACAGGCAGGAGGGAGAGGCCCTTATACAGGGAGGCTGATTATTCCCATCTCCTTCCTTGTCTAGTCAAGGTGGGACCAGCAGAGTCAGACTCACGCTTGTCTGGCGCCATCTTCATGCCAAGCTAATACAGGAAGCTATTATTTAAGGATAAAGGAAACCACAGTCAACCCCTTTCTCCGTAATCTGATGGAGGTTCAGACCCACAGGAACCTATGGAAACCTTAGAGGCTCTGAAGCCCCACTGTCCAGGGAACCAGAAGGTACCTGAACTCAGCCAGTATCACAGCTACAGGCTCAAGCAGGTACTTTCGGTCTTATGAGAAGAGGATAAGTTTTATGGGCATGGATCTAGATGCACCTCCTGCAGGCCAGAGGGACAATAAAACATCCAACTCACTCTGCAGCAGGGCAACGAGGAAAAAAGTTATCATTTTGAAACAAAAAAATTTAAAGGCAAATCTGTCAATACAGAAAACAGATTACTAGTTGCCTGGAGATTAATTGTAAAGAGCATAAGGGATCTTTTTGGAGTGGTGGAGATGTTCCAAATTAAGTTGTGAAGTCTATTGTACAACTTGGTAAATTTACCAAAAATCATGATTGCATGCTTAAAATGAATGAATTTTATGGCATGTATAATATACCTTAATAAAGTTATTTCTTAAAGCTTAAAATATATAATGTGTCACCTCCTTTATTAGGTTAGGTAGCTCTTTCTCTCCCGCAGGGAAAAGCACCGACTCTTCATCATGGCTTAACAGGCTCTTCTGAATCTGCCTCTTTTTTGGGGCCTCTTCCCCTACCATGCCCCATACTCCTCCTCCTTCTGCAAATCAAATTGTTTTCAGTTCTTCAAGTACACCAGTGTCCTCTGGCTCTCTCTCCCTTCACTGCTTCCCAAGTGTGGAAAGCCTGGCTTCCCTGCCCACCAGATTCCTCCTTAATGAGTCAGCACAGGTGTCAGGCTCTCTGCAGACTCAAGCCCACACTCCCAAGGTTGGCAGTGTGTGAAATCGCCAGCCATGAGAATGCTGAACTTCACAGACCATCTTCAAGCTTTGCGTTGTGGGAGCACACTAACCAGTGTTAATTCCAGTGTGCTGGCCTTGGAGGCATTGCCCACCTTTCTTTACTCTCTCCACCCTTCCTCCTGTGGTAGCTTGATGGCCAATATCAGATTGCAACATGCCAGGCAGGGGCCAGCTGTTCAGAGAAGTGGACACAATCAGTGAGGAGTTGTACCTCGCTGTGCCTTGCTCTGGGGTGGGGGTGGGGGTCCCAGCTGATTCCCTGTGGCAGGTTCTACTCTTCCCCAACCACTGCTATTCAATGCAGCTCTCGAAACATTGGCCAGAACAATTAAACAAGGAAGAGAAATAAAAAGAATAAGAATAGGAAAGGAAAACATCGTTATCATTATATGCAGATGGCATGATCCTCTATGTAGAAGATCCCCCAAAATTCCACTAAAAGAATCCTGGAATTAATAACCAAATTCGGTAGCATAGCAAGATACAAAATCAACATTCAAAAATCAATAGTGGTCTTGTACACCCATAATAAATTTTGAAAGAAAAATTTAAAGTGAACCTTTTAAGTGAAATACATGTCATACAAGTTTAAATATCACAAGAACCCCAAAGTATAAATAAGGAACAATATAAAGGATAGATATTAAGAAGTAGAAAGAACTTTTTCAGTTGGAAAGGGAAATAAAAGATGGGGGGAGCAGAAGGAAGGAAGAGAAAAACAATTAAAACAAGATAAGTCAGAGAAAACATGAAAATTCCATCTGACCAGATTCCCCTTCTACGTATTTTCCCAAAAGAGTTAATGCAACCTATATTATGGCAGAGTACTACTCCATTGTGTATAAAATATCACATTTTCTTTATCCATCAGTCTGTTGATGGACATATAGGCCATTTCCTAGATATAGCTATTATGAATTGTGCTGCTATGAACACTGCTGCATATATCACTGCAATATGATGTCTTTAATTCTGATTTCCATAGTGACTATACTAGTTTACATGCCTACCACCAATGTAGAATGAAGGGTTCCTTTTCACTCCCATAACCTCATCAGATTTTTTTTTTTTTTTTTTCGGCACCGGGGACAAAACTCACAGCCTCACACCTGCCAGACAGGTGTTCAAGCCACTGAGCTTAGTTTTTTTGAGGCAGGGTTGCACCATGTAGCTCAGGCCTGCCTTGCGCTCGCGTTGTAGCCCAAGTGGGCCTCGAACTCACAATGCTCCACCTACCTCAGCCTCCCGAGTGCTGGGTTTAAAGGCATGCGCCACCACATCCAGCTGATTTGTTATATTTGATTTCTTGGTAATGCCCATTCTTTCTGGAGTGAGATGGCATCTCAGTGTTGTTTTAATCTGCACTTCTCTGATGGTCAGAATGTTGAATGTTTTCTTACACATTTATTGAACATTTGTATTTCTTCTTCTGAGGAGTGTCTATTTATATCAGTTGCTTATTTTTTGATTGAGTCTTTTATTTTAGGGGCTCTAATTTTTTGAGTTATTTATGTATTTTAAATATCAGTAGTCTGATGAATTTCTAGCAATTTTTTTTCCTACTTTGTAGGTTGTCTCTTTACTCTGTTGTTTCTTTCACTGTGTGGATTGTTAATTTGATATGATCACATTTGTTGATTCTTGGTACTATTTTTGGGGGGTACTGTTCAAAAAGTCCTGGCATATTCCTATGTCTTCAAGCATTTTATCTTTAAGCAGATTCAGTGGTTCTGTTTTAACATTTAGTTTTTTGATCCATTTTGATTTTAGTTTAGTACATGGTGAGACATATGGGTCTAGACTCAATTTTCTGCTTGTGGATACCCAATTTTCCCAGTACCACTTAATAAAAAGGCTATCTATCCTGCAGCATATGTTTTTAGTTCCTTTGTCAAAGATCAAGAGGCTGAATGTGCCTGGGGTTTTCTGTTTTCTCTAGTCTGTTTCATTAATCCACATGTCTTTTTTTGTGCCAGTATCATGCTGTTTTTATCACTGTAACTTTGTAATATAACTTGAAGTACAGAACTGTGATGCTTTCTGCTTTGCTTTTGTTACCCAGGATTGCTTTTGCTGTTCTGAATCTCTTCTGGCTTGCTTTCTTTCTTTCTTTCTTTCTTTCTTTCTTTCTTTCTTTCTTTCTTTCTTTCTTTGTATCTTTTCTTTTCTTTCTTTCTTTTACCTGAATTCTCTAGCTAATATTTTGAGAACTATGTTGGTAGTGGACATCCTTGTCTTATTCCTGATTTTAGAGGGAAAGCTTTCATTATTTTCCCTTTTAATATGTTGTTGGTCATTTATTTTTCATTAATAGCTGTTATCAGATTGAGATAGAATTCTTCTATCCCTATTTTCTTCAGGAATTTTTTTAAAGCATGAATGGATCTTAAATATTGTCAAAATGTTTTCTATGTCAATGGGATTTTTCTTGTTTCTTCTGTTTATGTGAAATATTACCTTAATTGATTTGCAAATGTTGAACACTGGGATGAAGCTTACATATGATCTTTTTGATTATTTGATGCATTCTTTTTGCCAGTATCTTGTTGAGGATTTTTGCATCTATGTTCATGGAAGAGAGCAACCTACAGTTCTCATTATTTGGCTGGATCCTTCTCTGGTTTTGGTACAAAGTAATGCTTGCTTCCAGAAATGACTTTTGGAGTATTACTTCCCTTGCATTTTCTTTAAAGAGTTAGAGGTCTATTGGCATCATATCTTAGCTGAAGTTTTTCTAAATTTCACAGTGAATCCACGAGGACCTGGGATTTCTTAGTTGGTAGACTTTTTACTCTGGCTTCTATTACATTGCTCATTATTGGACAATTCAATGGTTTTAAATCTTCTTGGTTCGGTTTTGGTAATTCATATGTATCTAGGAACCTATCCATTTCTTCTGAGTTCTCCAATTTATTGGCATACAGGTTTGTGAAGTAGTTACTAATCATCTTCTAGGTGTCAGTGGTGCCCTTTGTGATTTCACATTTTTCATTTCTAATTGTATTGATTTGATATGTTGCTATAAAGCCTGCCTGGTGCAGTAGTTTTCTTTTCCTTTGTTTTGCCTTCCAGTCTAATTTTAACAATTCTTCCTTGTTGCCCTTGGCAGATGTATGGCCTATCACCCAAACACCTGCCTCAGCAGGTAACAATCCTCTCAAACATGGCTGTGTCTCACTCTCACTGCTGGATAAAATATGGCCTTGGAAATCAAGTAGTGAGGGTGAAGGGTTCCCTGCTAAACCATGTCTCTGTGGGCCAGGCAAGTACAAATTAGAGCTTCGGAAGGCCAAAGTTTTGGTCTGATGTTTGGTGGAAGATGACTTTGCTGCAGAGTTGTCCTGATGGAAAATTCTCATGCAGGTTTCAAGACAAACCTGACAAGGATCAATAATGCTACCTGGACCTGCATTGGGGCAGGAATGAAAGGTCCTTGAGTTCTGGTCCCCTGAAAAGAGCTATATTTCTGTCCCTTGCTGAACGAGCCCTGACTGTCTTAGAGCATTCCTTAGGCAAGGGATGAGCTCTTAGGGTTTCCTGATAGTGGCATTTTTCTCACTTTGTCTTTTAGAAAGAGCATGACATGCTTTGACCCATTGTGGTCCTGGTGGACTTTTCAGTCCCAACCTAGGACCTGGTCCATGCCAGAAGAGTGAGAAGGTGGGAGAAGGAAAGTTCTGTGATGACATTTATCTGTGTCATCATTCTTGTAGCTGAGTGTTGACTTCCAGGAGGGTTAACATGAGTGTGGTCCAATTGAACACCGTGACAAGGCTGGAGTTGTGCACTGTGCCATTCATGCAGACTGCTACGACTGTGCAGGCCCCCAGCCCTGCTCTGAGTGGGGAGAGGAGTTATAGCCCCAGTTTACTGACTGTATTCATTGAAGAATGGTGCTCATGTGGGCTTCCAGATTCTTTTATGAGAGCAGATGGTGTCTCCTTTTCTCTGGGACGACTGTCTCAGCTCATCATTCCCTGCCTTTTATTCTGCCTCACACTAGAGGATCCATGTCTGCCTTCTACTTCAGTGATGTGCAGAGTACCTGTGCATGTGTAGATGCAAGTGGAGGGTCATGCAGGTGCCTGATTGCATGGTAGGGGTGAAGATGACTCTGTTTCCTTTTGCTACTCCTTGTGTCCTCCCTAGGAAACGTTTCCAGTTTGGCCTTGAGTAAATGGAGGGGACCGCTGTCAGGGACATGTGGAGTCCTCTACCAGGGTTCCTGGAGCAGTGTGTGTGATGACAGCTGGGACACCAATGGTTCCAACTTGGTGTGCAGGCAGCTGGGCTGTGGCTGGGCCATGTCTGTTCCAGGAAATGCTCAATTTGGTCAAGGTTCTGGGCCAATTGTCCTGGATAATGTGGCCTGCTCAGGTCACGAATCCTACCTGTGGAACTGTCCCCACCACGGGTGGCTCTTCCAGAACTGTAGGCACCAGGAAGATGCAGAAGTCATCTGTTCATGTGAGCCTCCAAAATTTACAACCTCTCTGATTGGCTTGTTCTTCAACATGTGTTTCTTTCAACCCCTCACTTGTCTGTTCTCATTCCCTGATGTCTCCTGTGATATGTAGTAAGAATCAGTTTTAGCCCTTGGAATAATGTTAGTAGTTAACGTAGTCAGTGAGGACAGGAGACTGGATGAAATCAAGCTTTCGACCCCTTGCTAACACAGTGCATGCTGAGCAAGGAGGCAGTCCTGGTCTCCTGGGTTTCCCACTCCTGTGGACTCTGGGTCCAAGTGAATGAGATGCAGCACAGAGGGTAAGGGAAGAACCATCTCACAGAATAGTCTCAGTCCAAAGTCTCTGCTGAGGGAGGGTGGAACTTAGCTGAAACCCCCAAGAGAAAAGTCTCTAAGTGGAGGCCCTTGGGCTAGGAGAGCAGTTGTTTCTATGAGCATGGCTGGTTCATGGTGCAGGCTGGGGGGGAGTTGTCTTTAACCATTACCCACTCCAGGCAGTCACAGTGGCTATCTGGCAAAAAATGTGATGTTTGATGGGTGGCCCTATAAGGCCTAGAGGTTCATGTGCTGGAATATGAACTGAGACTGGGCTCCCGTTTAGCTGAATCTGAGGGCAACTAAAGAATACACAAGGTGGAAGAGAAATTTGGTTCAACTTGGTCGCTGAATCCAGACACCAGACACAGTTTGTTAACTTGAGACTGGGAGTAGAGGACAGGATCTACCTGCACCCTTCACAGAGAACATTTTTTAGAGACTGGATGGCAAGCAGCTGCCCTTCTAAGGCAAAGCATGCATGACCGCATACCTCCCCTGACCGCTGTCTTCCTCCTGCATCTGCTTGTGCCTCTTCCCATGCCAGGCACCTGAACTGCTTTCTTTTTTTCACAGATGCTGTCTTGGTTACTCTTTTCTCGTTGCTGAGACAAAACACCTGACACCCCAAAATAGGGAAGGAAAGGTTTATTTAGCTTACAGTTTTTGGAGGTTTCAGTCCACAATCAGCTGGCTCCAAGGCAGGGTGGCATGGCACGGGGACAGCACTTCAAGGCAGCAACCGAACAAAAGCAGCCAAAGTAAAAGGAGCAAGAGCAAGCCACTTCTCCTCCTTTATATAATACACAGGACCCCCCCCCCGCCCAGGGTGGGTGTAGCATTCACAAACATCCTTGTCTTCCTTTGCACAGAATGAGGATGTTTACAGAGTAAGACCCCTGGCTCCCTGCTGACTCTCTCAGCTAAATTTCTGACCTTCTCAAATTGTAACAATGGCCAGGTAACTGCTTATGCTCTACACCCCAGGATGTAGAGCTGTTGCCTTACTTAATTAAGCTTCTAGACTTCTCAAGTTGACACAATGTATAAACCATAGCAGATGCCCTGCAGCAGTCCACCCCCAGCCCAGGTGAGTCCTCCTGCTTCTTAGTCCCTGGCCAGCCTATTTTTTTCTTCTCTCCATGGCCCCTTCTGAAAGCAGCAAGAGGAAACTTTCCCTGCCCTCATTAAGGTTAAAAGGATGTCTGACTGAGCCCTCAACATACTCATCCTTCTGTTCTCCACTGTGAGGGAAGACAATTCTGGCTCCTGACCTGGGTTGTTCAACAGTACTCCGCACACGCCTCCCCCCCCCACCCCGTGCTTATGGTGGTTGAAGAAAGCTTGGTCCTGGGTTGTTTCTCTTAGGGGGATTTATCTGAGCCAGGAGTGATGGGGAAGTCACAACAGAGACTTTTCATGTCACTCTACCAGGCACAGACAGAGTGATGCTGAGGAACCATTCTTTGGAAAAGAACTGTAGATGCCCTTTGAGGACTGGGCCACTCATTGCCTTCATGGTAACAACTCAAGTGCCCATCAATCAAGGAATGGATAAAAAAGATGTAGTATTTTTATACAATGGAGTACTACTCAGCTATCAATAAAGACTGCATTGAGATTTTTATAAGTAAATGGACATGACTGGAGACCATACTCATAAGTGAGATAAATCAAACCCACATGTGTAAATACTGTAGTCTCCCTAGTGTAAGAAACTGAAACAGTATATATGATCCAAAATCTACAATAAATACTGTGTAAGGGTAAGAAACTACTCAAAGAGCAAAAGTAATTGGGAAAGGGAAAATGTGGAAAGAAGGACAGGAAAAGGAAAAAGACATAAATCTGTATATATGTATATGTAAGATAACTAAAATGACTATACTGCTGAATGTATTAGCTATTGAGTAAGATCGGTTAATACATGATTAGATCAATTTTACATGTCTATGTCTGTTAATGTAAACAACCATGTTGAACGTAATGACATGTAATATTGCAACCATTGTCAAGTTCCTATCATCTTGTTTTGTAAACCTATAATATTACTGTTGTGGATTTGCTGTTGTCGTTTGTTTGTCTCTCTTGCTTTTTGTCTTTCTTATATGTGTCTTTTTTTCTCTTAAATAAAATAATAATAAAAATAAAAAATAAAAACAGGCTAATAGGTAGCTGTTATGGATTACAAACTGGTGGTCAACTTAGCACCAGCCAGCTGGTGTTGAGTAAAGATGCTCCACCTGAAGAAAGTTGCCAGCATAAGTAGAAATGTGGAGAAGAAGAGCTAGGTGTTGTGGGTTCTTTCAAGAGTTGCTGTTTCGAGCCGCTGGTTCTCCTGGAGGTGCTTGTCATGCTGGCTTCCCCAGTATGGATTCGGCTATTATCATTGGAGGAGCTCGGGACCTCATCGGTGAGAGTGGCTGTGGTTCATGTTGTGGGAGCTCTGCTCCTCACATTGTGCTTCGCTTCCTGGCTCCGGAGGGGAGGCTGTGTGCTGGAGAAGCTTGTTACACTGGGCTTCCTAACCTGTGCTCAACTGTTCTCCATCGTTGGAGGAGCGCGGGACCTTGTCGCCGTTGGGGACGGCTGTGGTGCTCTTCAGGGCAGCCCCGCTTCTTCTTTTGAGTGTGACTTCTCAGCTCCCATGTAGAACCCTCAATCCACTGCACAGCTCCTTCACCCTGCTGGCATAGACTTTCTAGTTCCACCACTGACCTTTGGCCATCCCGGCACAGAACCGTAAATTGACAGGCGTGAGTCCTTATCGTGGGCTCTTAGATTCCCAGCTGGTACTGTGGGAGGCATTGTCATGCATTTGGGTCTCTAGTGGGACTCTTGCATGATATTGCTGTGGGATCCAGGCCCTCGGCTAAATATCCTGGGTCTTAGTGTTGTGGACAAATTTTTCTGCACTTTCTTGTGTTTAACTTTGGGTGACTATTATAAATAGTATTACAAACTCTGTGTCCTGTTTGTAGTTGTTCTCCACGTAACCCCTGACTACAACAAAAATTGGTACCGAGAGAGTGGGGTCATTGCTATTATGTTCCTGGTCATGTGATTTAAATTGGAAAGGTTTTTAGAGACTGGCCAAAGAGACAGCTCCTGTATGCTGTAAACTATGTTGGAGACTGGTCAGAGCCTGGAAAATCAGAGTACTGATGGAAATGCTACCAGTTAAGATGAAGCTTGGGAGGCTTCTACTGAGAAGGACTGCATTGGCTGCTGGATCCCAGGTGGTATATTGTGAAAGTTGGTCTTGTTTAGAGATATTACCTGGGTGGCACAAAAATATTAGTGCAGTCTAATGTTGGGATGGTAGCATGGTTACTTCTGAGAGCTTCTGACCAGATGTGTTGGAAATTTAAAGCAAAGAGCCAGTAGAGGAATTCAAAACATTTGGCCAGAAAGAAGGCTCCAGTGGAACTGTGGGTTACAAAGATGAAACAGGAGAACATAGTTGTTTAGAAGAACAGGACAATAGAAGATAAACTGAAGTTTTTCACCTGAAGATAACAGTATATTTGAATTGCAGGAGATCTTTATATTTTAGTCTTGCCATGCCATGTTAGAAGTTAATGGGAAGTAAGGACTGTGATTGTAATTGTTTTGTTTGATTTTAATATTGTTTTTATATGTTTGTAAAGTATTGTGTTTTAATGTTAAATATTGGTCACCCTTTAAATATTTTACTTTTGGTGCAGGAATAAGTATAAAAAAGAATTGTATGTAATAGTTGTATTAATGTAACTATGAATATACTAACTTTTTACAAATCTGCCACTAAGACTGGGTTAAAGAAATGTGTATGGTTATCACAGTTCCTACCACATGCTGATGGTGGCCTCCCAGGGGAACCTACAGATACTGTCCCCTTCAGCCTGTCCCTGGCGCAAGGACATCTGAATTGTCTAGCCTGGGCTTTTACCTCAGAAAAAAAACACATACCCTGAAAGTTTGGTGATACCAAGTGACTTCCAGGGTATGCTACTTAGGGATAGCTCCTGGTCATCTGCCCCAGAACAAGATGAATTTGATGTCAGAGTCTCCTCCCAATGGGCTATGTTGGTCTGGACACCTACTATGGGGTGTGTGTGCTTGGAGAGGTGGCTCAGATGTGTGTTGATAGGCAGAGAAAATCATACTGGGGAGGCCATAGGCAGAGAATGCTACATGTTCAGAAATTTTGCAGGAGTTGTTAAGCAGCCATCACAAAAAATTAAATTTAATGAATGATACTAGGAACAAGGGTAAGAAGCCCTCAAAATTCATCATTTTCTAATTATTTGACCCCATTTAACTGTAATCTTTGCCCAGAGTTGTTTACATACAGCATAACTCTCTGTTGGAAATACTAACTACTGCTGAATGGCCACCCAGCTCTTCCCAACTTTCCATATGGTGACACCATATTGCTAGCATCAAATAGCTATGAGAAAATATTTACAACATGGAAATTATGCTACACATCAGAGATTCTGCATTTCCATAGATTTTTGGTCACTATTTCCCAATATACATAGCCCATAGTTCACACATAAGGGATCCACATATAAGGAGATCTTGGCAAAATTTTCAGTTGTTTGCCACTATGTTGAAATATCCTCTATTAGCATTACATCTTATGAAAAGTGTCTGTATCTTAGTAGATCTGGAATCTAATTTTACCTGGATCAGGAGAAGCCTTGGCAAACTCCCTCAGATCTAAAGTCCCAGTAGGCCACGCTTGTGGGTTTCTCAGGAGGTGTAAGATGTCCAGGTACAGATTAAGGGCAGGGCAAGGACAGGGGGAAGAAGATGGGGTTGTAGCATGAAAGACTTTGAGGCCTCACCTTATCTCCCCTCATCTGGGACCAGCCCCAAGTCCCTCTCTTTCACCTCTTAGCCATGCAGAACTCTGAAGCTCCAAATCTTTAGAACTCTGGAGCACCAAAGCTCCAACTTTGGATCACTGACCTGATGTTACCTCCAGATAGCTGTTCCCTTTCTCCTGGAACTCTATACTTACAAATGGCCAGGAATCTGTACTGTTTGTCCATGTTCTGATGAGGACCAGCATCCCAGCCAGAATCTTTCAGAGGTTGAATCTCCAGGAATGAGTGATGGACCCATGAAAAGCTAGGCCACCATGTGGAGTTATGACACGTGGTATTGAGCTCTAAGATCCACAGAATTAACAGCGAACGTCTTACAGGGGTGAAAATTTTCAAAATTTGCTCCATCCTCCTTTGCAGCCTACTGGGGAGCAATTTGGGGCAAAGTCGGATTAAGCCTTGGTGAGTATCCAGGTTTTCCTGTGGTCTAATGAGGTCAGCATCTATCCTCAACAAACCTGCCTCCTCCCCTTGCAACCAATACAATCTTCTGTGTTTAAGGCTGAAAGTAGCAAATGTTGGAGGACTGAGAGTTGACCTGAGGTGTCAGCTGACGATACCAAGCTCATTCTGCCTGCTTATTAGGGGCTGGGTGTCTGAAATAACAGGAACTGACAGGGAACAGAGACCTCATCTTCCTCCCACATGGATGAGTCTGCATGATGTTAGGAGAGATCAGAGTCAGTGGGAGGGATCAGGAAGATGCTGGAAATTTGGACTGGTAAGATCATGTGAAAGGCCCTCCTGTTATGTTTGGTAGAGGACCTGGTTGACTCGTTGCATGGGAAAATCCACCCGGTCATAAAATTTGTATCCCTCCCTGGAGCTTTGATAACAGACTTTCATTTTTGTTTATATTCCTTCAGTGACTTTGCTCGTAGGACCAACTTGGGCCTATTTACCTGGGACTTTCCCATTTTTAGCACTGAAGTTCCATGTACTGGATTCCTTTAGACAAATCAGGATGGCTGGTCACCCTGGACTCAGAGGACCGAGGATGCAAGGCAGAGGTCTGGACTGCACCAAATGCAACAGACTGCAAGGAGTCTGAGGTTAGATACTTGGCCAAATGTGCAACACCCAAAGATATCTGAGATCTTCCTTGATCATCCAGATAGAGGATTTTTCAAGACTATCCTAGACTCAGGCAGATATCTGGCACATTTCATTGATTGGGTTCCTAGAGATAGACACAGATGGATGAGAAGATCTCAAGTTTTATTTAGGG
>RJWM01036485.1:0-18109 GCA_004363535.1 Dasyprocta punctata
AAAAAAAAAAAAAAAAACAACATGTGAACCTGCCACGATTTCATGGAAATCATTGCCTGTCATGGGGCTCGGTGCCTTGTATTTTTTTACGGTGAATCAGTTGAAAGGAAAACATACCATAGTCCGCGGCATAAGCGCTCTGCCATATCAACAGTCAGGTTAGAGCACATCCACACATAACTCATTTCATCCTCACAGAAGGCCTTTGAGGTGGATATAATTGGGAAACTGAGGCACAAAGTGGCAACATTGTTTTCCAAGTCATGTAGTTAATAAATGGTCAGTCTAGCATTTAAACTCAGACACAGTGATCCCAGAACCCGAATTCTTAGCCATACGCTGCTGGAACTTAGCAAATGTTAGCAAACCAGCGGAAGGCCCTCCACCTCCAGGCCGGCCCAGCTGCCCCAGGCCCAAGTACCATGTGGGGAACGGACAGAAGCCACTCCCTGGTGGCCTCCGGCCTGCACATCAGGGATCCCGGGGTAGAGGCTGGGCACCCAGGTCCAGGGTCCCTGCTTACTGACCCCTTGCTGTACCCCAGGTGGAGGTGGAGCCCCACCCATCCGTATAGAGACGTCTTCCTCTCGAGTGGCCGAAGGGCAGACCCTAGATCTGAACTGCGTGGTGCCCGGGCAGGCTCACGCACAGGTCACGTGGCACAGGCGTGGGGGCAGCCTGCCCGCCCGGCACCAGGTATGGGTCCTGGAAGAAGCAGGATGCACCCCATCCTTCCCGAGTCCAGCCCCAAGGAAAGGTGGTCCCAGATGGGGGATTTGGGGAACATTATAGCAAATCACTGGGGTCATAGGTTGAGCATGGGCTGGGCACAGCAAGACCACCACCAGTCCACAGCACCTTAGTGCAAAGGAGAAAAGGACCTCAACACCCTCGACTTCTTCCTACGGGCAAGAATGTCATATTAACCACGCACTTCATGCTGTCGAATGTCAAAGGGGGTCACCTTGGACAGGATGCAGCCTGCTGAACTGCACGGCAGCCAGGGTGCGGGTACCAGGGAGTGTGGGCACCTGGAGGCCTAAACTGCAGCCTCTTGGAGCCCCCTTCCAAACCTCACCCACCTTGCCCAGGTCCACGGCCCCCTGCTGAGGCTGAACCACGTGTCCCCAGCTGACTCTGGCGAGTACTCATGCCAAGTGACTGGCAGCTCGGGCATCCTGGAGGCTTCTGTCCTGGTCACAATTGAGGCCTCTAGCCCAGGCCCCATTCCTGGTGAGTGGCAAAGAGCTGGGGGTGATGTTAGGCACAGGCTGGGGCCCTGCTGGCCTGGCTCCTCCCTGCCTTCCTGTGGCAGGAAGGTCCTCGGAGTGAGCATTAAAGACCTTTCCAGATATGACTGGCAGAGCTCTGATTGGTGGCTGCTGGGTCCCTAAGCACTCAGAGTCCTCCAGCTCCTCCCCTCTGCCGGTGGGAGCTCAGCCCATCTTCATGGCCATGCAGCTCAGCATGTCAGTCCCTCTTAGGCCTCAGCACCCCCAGCAGGACCAGTCGGCCTCATGACACGGCCGTGGGTCCCTTCCTTCGCCTCAGGAGCTGGCCTCTTACCTCCCCCTTGTCCACAGCCCCAGGACTGGCCCAGTCCATCTACATCGAGGCCTCCTCCTCCCACGTGGCTGAAGGGCAGACTCTGGACCTGAACTGCGTGGTGCCCGGGCAGGCCCATGCCCAGGTCACGTGGCACAAGCGTGGCGGCAGTCTGCCCGCCCGGCACCAGGTAAGGGGGCCAAGGCAAGGAGAATCCCAGGGCAGGCGAGGTCCAACCTGCAGTTGCCTTCTGCCCCCAAACCTCAGAGACTCTAGTCCATGTGGGGTCTGCAAGGACAAGAAACCTGTCAGGTTTTTCTCCCAGCCCTGCTGCAGTCATTGCTTGAGCCTCAGTTTCCCCCTCTGTAAAGTTAGCCCATTGGACTTTTGAGATCTGTGAATGAAGCTTCTTCCTGATCCTAGACCAGGACCCCTGAGAAAACACCAGTGTCGGCATAGCCACGCTTGGGGCCTTGCCCTGTCTCGGGTGCCCTGGCCCGATGCTTCCCTCCTTACCCCAACAGACCCATGGCTCCCGACTGCGGCTCCACCATGTGTCCCCTGCCGACTCTGGCGAGTACGTGTGCCGTGTGGCTGGTGGCTCAGGCTCGGAGCAGGAGGCTTCCTTCACAGTCACAGTCACTCCTGGCCCTGGTTCTTCCTACCGTGAGTGTGGGGGATCCCCAGGGTGGGGAGTGGAGGTGAGGACCCTAGAGCACAGGCAGGGCCTCTTTGGGGAGCCGGTTGCCCCTGCTGAGCAGGGCTGTCTCCCCTCGGACCCAGGCCTTCGCAGCCCTGTCATCTCCATCGACCCACCCAGCAGCACGGTGCGGCAGGGCCAGGACGCCAGCTTCAAGTGCCTCATCCACGAGGGGGCGCTGCCCATCAGCCTGGAGTGGAAGACCCGCAACCAGGAACTGGAGGGTGAGCAGTGGGCCGGGTTCATACCAGGCCCTTGGCAAGGCACAAATCCATCTGTTTGCTGAGGGGGCTAGGTCCAAGAGTCCCCAAGAATTCTTCTACCATCTCTGACTTCGCCTTATGAGCCCAGGCCCAAAGAGTCAGGGCCATGGGGCAGAGGGGTACCAGCTTGCAGCACCCGGGCAGAAGAAGGGCCAGGCTGACCCTCACTGAGCTCCTCTCCCCAATGCAACCCCCAGACAACGTCCACATCAGCCCCAATGGCTCCATCATCACCATCGTGGGCACCCGGCCAGGCAACCACGGGGCCTACCGCTGCGTGGCCTCCAACGCCTACGGTGTGGCCCAGAGTGTCGTGACCCTCAACGTGCACGGTGAGGAGGTGTCGACCCCATAGGTCTGCCTTCTTGTTTCCAGCCCTGATTCCCGGCTCAGTTCTACTCCTGCCTCTGCCACTGCCTCCGTCCTGGGCATTCTTCTCTCTGAGCCTCGGGGTCCCCTGGCTCAGCTGGGGGCTGTGATGTGCGCATACCTGGCAAAGCCTGCGGGGAGCTCAGCCATTGCTGTTCTTCTGGGCAGGGCCTCCTACGGTGTCCGTGCTCCCCGAGGGACCCGTGCAGGTGAAAGCAGGAAAGGACATCGTCCTGGAGTGTGTCAGTCCTGGGGAGCCCCGCTCCTCTGTCCGCTGGACCCGGATGGGCACCCCCGCCAGGTTGGAGCCACGGACATATGGGCACGTGAACAGCCACGCGGTGCTGAAGGTGAGGTCAAGCTCTTCCTCCTCCATGTCTGCCTGGCCAGGACCTTGCCCCGAGCAGGTGCCTGGAAGAGGCAGTGGTGGCGGGTGGAGGATGATTAGATGGAGAGTGGAAAGGAGGGATGGGATAGGTGGATGATGAGTAGATC
This sequence comes from Dasyprocta punctata, assembly GCA_004363535.1. Taxonomy (NCBI): domain Eukaryota; kingdom Metazoa; phylum Chordata; class Mammalia; order Rodentia; family Dasyproctidae; genus Dasyprocta; species Dasyprocta punctata. The sequence continues at coordinate 3,373 of RJWM01036485.1, forward strand.
AGAAGATAGGAGAGAGCTAGAAAAGTGAGAGAAAAAAGAAAGAAAGTATGGGCACAAGGACAGATGGGTGGGAAGGTAGAGGGACGGGGAGGCGGCTCGATGGCCAGGTGGACGGAGGCACAGTTACTGGGATGTCATGAAGGTGGGCCTGGGGCAGTCAGACAGAAGAGCCAAAAACAAAGGGACGGGCAGTGTCAGAGACCCTAGCCCAGCACCCACATAACGAGCCTCTCCTCATTTGCTTCTAGATTTCATCAGCTAAACCGTCCGACGCAGGCACCTATGTGTGCCTAGCCCAGAATGCCTTGGGCACAGCACAGAAGCGGGTGGAAGTGACTGTGGACACTGGCACTGTGACCCCAGGGGCCCCCCAGGTCCAAGTCGAAGAAGCCGAGCTGACCGTGGAGGCTGGACACACGGCCACGCTGCGCTGCTCAGCCACAGGTGTGGCCAGGGGTGGGCCGCAGGCTGCCAGAGCTGTGGTGCCCTGGGGCCTGGATTGTAGACACAATCTGAGGATGTCATGCCCTGGAGCCACCCACTTAGTAGCCCCCATGGAGAGACAGGTCACGCAGGGTGCTTCCTGCCGCCCCCACCCCCGAGGCAGCCTTGTACCCAGTGCTATCGTCTACTGTACCCCACAGGCAACCCCCCGCCCACCATCCACTGGTCCAAGCTGCGTTCCCCACTGCCCTGGCAGCACCGGCAGGAAGGTGACACGCTGATCATCCCCAGAGTAGCCCAGCAGGACTCAGGCCAGTACATCTGTAATGCCACCAGCCCCACAGGGCACGCTGAGGCCACCATCATCCTGCATGTAGAGAGTAAGGCACTCATCCCCTCTCCTTGGGCTTCCCTTTCTGCCCTGCATGGAGGTCCAACTACCCGTTGCCATCCTGACCTCCGTCCTCACCCACCCTGACGTCTGTGTCCCCCACCCCAGGCCCGCCGTATGCCACCATAGTTCCAGAGCACGCGTCAGTGCGAGCCGGGGAGCCGGTTCAGCTGCAGTGCTTGGCTCACGGTACACACCCACTCACCTTCCAGTGGAGCCGGGTGGGCGACAGCCTTCCTCAGGGGGCGACCACCAGGAACCAGCTGCTGCACCTGGAGCCCACCAGCCCTGAGGACTCTGGCCGCTACCGCTGCCAGGTCACCAACAAGGTGGGCTCGGCTGAGGCCTTTGCCCAGGTGCTTGTCCAAGGTAAGTGGCTGGAGCTCAGCGTGGGCAGAGGGGTCAGTTTTCCTCCGGGCTCTTTGGTGACCCAGCTGTGGGCACTTGGGGACCCACACTTGCAGGATAAAGGCCTGCCCCCATTGCCTCACTGAAAATGCCATCTCCCTGTTTTCAAGGCCCGAGGTGGGTGGGCCTCCTCCCGCAAGACACTCAACTGCTGTTCCCAGCCCCCTCAGCTCTCTTTGCTGCTTCCTACCCTTGGCACTGACCTTGCACTGCCAGAGGAAGCTACTGTGTTCCCCGTGTACACCTGGCCTGCCTCACCTGGCAGTCACCAAGGATGCCCAAACAGGCCTGGACTCAGTCATCCCAGCAGCCTGGCCTTGTCCTGCACAGGGCTCAGGAGGGGCAGGGTAAATGCTTGACAGGGATGATAATCAGTGGGTGACAGGCTCACTCCTACCATTCCTGTGTCTTAAGTACATCGCTGAAGAATCCAGCATCTCTATGGCTTCCCGCAAAGCATTCTTAAAATTCTAAAAACAGCAAAACATGAAACCCACTGGTCAATAGCCTGAACTCTGACTCAATTATGCAACTTTGGCCAAGTCCCTTAACTTCAAGCCTCAGTTTCTTCATCTGTAAAGTGGAGAGAAAATGCTTTATCATAGGCCGGTTAGAAAAATACATGAGGGCCAGGGATTTAGCTCAGTGGCACAAGCACTTGCCTGGCAAGCATGAGGTCACGAGTTCGATCCCCAGTACCAAAAGAAAAAAAAAAGATAGATATAGAAAAGTACATGAGCTGGGCCAGTGATATAGCTCAGCAGCACAGTGCCTGCCTGTGTTTGATTTCCGGTACTAAAAAAAGAAAAAAGGAAGAACAATACATGAACCAGGGGTGGTAGCATAAGCCTATAATCCCAGCACTGTGGGAGGCAGAGGCAGGGGACTCGCAAATTGAAGCTCAACCTGGGCAACTCAGCAACTTAGACCCTGTCTCAAAATAAAAAAATAAAAGCCGGGCGTGGTGGTGCACGCCTTTAATCCCAGCACTCGGGAGGCTGAGGTAGGCGGAGCGTTGTGAGTTCGAGGCCGGCTTGGGCTACAACGCGAGCGCAAGGCCGGCCTGAGCTACATAGTGCGACCCTGCCTCAAAAAACCAGGGCCAGGAGTTTGGCTCAGTTCCTTAAGCGCCTGCCCTGGCAGGCGCGAGGTTGTGAGTTCAATCCCTGGTGCCGCAAAAAAAAAATAAAAAATAAAAAAATAAAAATATTGAAGATAAAGGATTGGAGATGTAGCTCAATGCTAAGGATTCAATCCCCAGTACTGCAAAGAAAGAAAGAAAGATACATGGCCAACTCTGCATTCTCTTACTTTATTGTTTGTTTGTTTGTGTCTCTTTGAGATAGGGTCTCACTATGCAGTTCACACTGGCCTTGAACTCACTTTATACCCAGGCTGGCCTCAAACTCACAGCATTCTCCTGCCTCAGCCTCCTGAGTGCGCCACACACCTGACCTTGTAGTCTCTTATTTTAGACCACAGCCAGAATCATCTTACCCTACTCCCTCCTGGTCTCAGCTTGGACCACTTCTCACGTACCCAGTCCCAAAGCTGGGAGCCGTGAAAGGAACCAGGCACCACCAGGCCCTTCTGTGTGTTGACTGAGTGACCACGCAAGCAGCAAATAAGGGGCCACCAAGAGACCACGCTCTGAGCATCGGGATGATGCTTTCCTGGGTCCCAGGATTGAGGAGGGAGAGTGTTAGGAATATGGCATTGGGAAGCTTAGAAGCCAGGTACAGTGTCACACACTTGTCCCAGCTACTTAGGAGGCAGAGACAGGAGGATCACTTGAGACCAGGAGTTCCAGACTAGCATGAACAACATACACAAAGACCCTGCCTCAAAGACAGAACAAAACAACACACACAGAACCTCATATGTCTCCGCAGGCCCCTCCGGCTCTCTCCCTGATACCCATGGCCCAGCAGAACCCACGGCCACCGTACAAGTCACTCCACAGCTGGAGACCAAGAGTATCGGGGCCAGCGCCGAGTTCCACTGTGCCGTGCCCAGTGACCGAGGCACCCAGCTCCGTTGGTTCAAGGAAGGGGGTCAGCTGCCTCCCGGCCACAGCGTGCAAGATGGGGTGCTCCGGTGAGTGACACAGGCCCATGGCTCCTGTGGGGCTGGGCCTGAAGCGAAGCCCTTGGGCAGGTCGCTTGACCTCCCTGAACCTCCGTGTATAACACAAGGACCCTGTGGTTGGCACATGCACATAGCACTTGCTTGGGCCTGGAACAGTGGAAGGAAGACATTAGCTCTGTGACTTGGGAACTGGGATCTTACCTCTAGAGCAGTGGGTCTTTGTCTGCCTGCCTGCCTCAGTGGTCACTATGGAAGGCCAGAAGCTGCCCCTGGGTGCTGACCCATCACTGGTAACTCCCTCGCAATTATAAAATGTTCTCAATCAGTCTCACTCTCTGATCTTGCTCTTTTTTCTTCACAGACTCCAGAATTTAGACCAGAGCTGCCAAGGGACATATGTTTGCCAGGCACATGGACCGTGGGGACAGGGCCAGGCCAGTGCCCGGCTGATTGTCCAAGGTAGGGGGGGTAGCTTAGGCCTCTGCTAAGAGCCAGGGCAGAGATGAGAAGGGAGAGGGTGCAGTGCTCCAACTATGTCCTGTAGAAAGCCCCCCCAGATGACCAGGTGTGGTGGCACACACCTGTAATCCCAGCACTGTGGGAGGTTGAGGCAGGAGAATCACAAGTTTAAGCCCAGCCTGTACACCTTAGTGACTTAGTAAGATCCTATCTCACAAAATAAAAAGGACTGGGGATGCAGCTCAGGGCAAAGGCCCCGGGTTCAATCCCCAGTATCACTAATTACAAAAAAAAAAAGGAGGGTGGGACATGTTAAAGAAAACCAAGTCCGCAAAGAGATGGATGAAAGTCTAGAGCTCCAGGGCTCCGCTTTTCCAGCGTCAGCGGCTCCCCGGCCAGGCTGACTTCCTGCCGCCTCCTCCCCCAGCCTTGCCCTCTGTGCTCATCAACATCCGCACCTCCGTGCAGACCGTGGTGGTCGGCCATTCCGTCGAGTTCGAGTGCCTGGCGCTGGGTGACCCCAAGCCTCAGGTGACATGGAGCAAAGTTGGAGGGCGCCTGCGGCCTGGCATTGTGCAGAGCGGAAGCGTCATCAGGATTGCCCACGTGGAGCTGGCCGACGCAGGACAGTACCGCTGCACAGCCACCAACGCTGCGGGCACCACCCAGTCCCACGTGCTGCTGCTCGTGCAAGGTGAAGGCCAGCAGGGACCTCGGACAGGGACAGGGACTCGGGCAGAGGCTTCTCATGCTGCCTTGTCTTCTTTTGCCTGCTTTTTTCTTCCTTTCTGCTATTTTGGGGTCCCTGAGTTATGTGTACTTATGGGCCACGTTTTACAGCAAATGGTGACAGCTGGGGGTAAAATTGGGTGCTCTGCCTTTAATCCCAGCTACTGGGGAGACTGAGGCAAAACAATTGAAAGTTTAAGGCCAGCCTGGGCAAATTAGTAAGATCCTGTTTCAAAATTAAAAGAGCCGGTATTGTAGCTCAGTGGTAGGACACTTGCCTAGCATGCACAGGGCCCTGGGTTCAATCCCCAGCGTTACAAAGAAAAGAAGAAAAAGAAAGTGAGTGCAGTGTATTTCCCTGGGGCAGGCTGGGGAGTGCCATGCTTTGGGGTGCCCGGGGGAAAACAGGTCTGTAGTCCTCACAAAGTGGGAGTCCACCCTTTGCAGGGAAGACCCGCAGCGCAGCGAGCTGGCCGAGACATAACATAAACACGAATGTGAAGCAAGGACGGCAGGCTGAGGGCAGACACCAACACTTTCCTTTGAAGGCAGTTGTTCCTTTTTATCCCAAATCCTGTGACTGACCCCAACCCTACCCACCTACCCTACCTTAGTCTTGTCTTCTCGGGTCACCAGAGGGTTGCACAATTTCTCAGCCAGGTGTCTTGCAGAGGTCTGGAGCTGTGGAGGCAAGTGGCCGCTCTGTGTCTGAGCCCCGACTCTGCCCCGTCCCATCTGTGTGACGAAGTGAGCAGCCGCAGGGCCCTTGTCTGTGATGTGGGCCACAGTGCCTGCCTCCAGGAACAGGATTCAGATGTGAGGATTACAGTCAGGGCCCAGGCTGGGCACAGTGGCCGCCATGATCCCACGTCTCCTCCCTTTCCAGCTTTGCCCCAGATCTCAACCCCTGCAGAAGTCCGAGTGCCCGCTGGTTCTGCTGCCGTCTTCCCCTGCATGGCGTCGGGCTACCCCACTCCTGACATCGCCTGGAGCAAGGTAAAAGCCGGGCAGGGGACCAGGACCTGGCACGGAGCAAATGCAGTCTTTGGAATCCACCTGAGGCAGGGATGGGTGGCAGGCCCCTGTGGGAGGTACGCCACGGCCAGGGCCTCAGTGCTGGTGTTTGCAGCTGGATGGTGACCTGCCCCCCGAAAGCCGCCTGGAGAACAACATGCTGATGCTGCCCTCAGTCCGGCCACAGGATGCAGGCACCTACATCTGCACTGCCACCAACCGGCAGGGCAAAGTCAAGGCCTTTGTCCATCTGCAGGTGCCAGGTAGGACAACGGCCATCCTTGAATTGGCAATGCCCAGCACTCTTCACTGGGTACCCTCCCTAATGGTGCTCTCTGCTGGCAGAGCGAGTGGTGCCCTACTTCACCCAGACCCCACATTCCTTCCTGCCGCTGCCCACCATCAAGGATGCCTACAGGAAGTTTGAGATCAAGATCACCTTCCGGCCAGACTCAGCTGATGGTGAGCAGCAAAGGAGCGGACCTGGGGGGCTCCCTGGGGTGGGGGGCCTCATAGAGGACCCGTGTGAGCCCAGCAGCCCCCATCCTGCCCAGCAGCCTCGCCCTCCCTGTCCAGGAGGCTGTGGAGCAGAGGGCCTCCCACCTCCTCTCTCCTGTCTGCTCTCCTCTTCCCACCCGGGTGACAGCCTTGCCTTCCCTGGTGTCTCTGTCCATCTTCCTATCCTGGTCTCTGCTCCTCCCTCCCTCCTCCTTCTGCCACTGTTCACCTATTTCTCTCTCTCTGTCTGTCTGTCTCTCTCTCTCCCATCTCATGGCTCTCTGGCTTTCACTGTCCAGGCCTCCTTCTCTTCTCGGGTGAGTCTCCACCTCCCTCGCCTCCTTCAGGTAGACCCCATGTGTGCATTAAGCCACTTTGTCTCTGTCACAGAGCAAGGGCCCTGAGATCAGAGAGGCCCGTGGCCATCTGAGTGTGCCCAAGGGAGGGACCAGAGTTGGAGTAGAAAGACTGGGCCATTCCGAGGGCGGGGGTGACAGGGAGCCTGTGGCTGGTGGGGGCCCTCACTGGACTGTGCTTGCCCAGGGATGCTGCTGTACAACGGGCAGAAGCGGGGCCCAGGGAGCCCTACCAACCTGGCCAGCAGGCAACCAGACTTCATCTCCTTTGGCCTCGTGGGCGGCAGGCCTGAGTTCCGGTGAGACCCTCAACCTCCTCGTCTGCAGGAGGGGGACTGGACACAGGACATTAGCCAGGTGTACACTACCCTGGGCCGGTTTGTACAAAGGCATGGAGGAAGGAGATGCAGTCATCACCCCTGGCAACCTCCCAGTCTGCTTCCGTAGACGTGGCGTGGTCGGCAAGGCAGGGAGTGACTGCTGCAGGCCAGGATTCATTCATTCATTCAACACATGGCTGCCATGTGCTGGACACCAACACAGATACAAATAAAAAAGGTCAACTTCTGGCCTTGTGGACTTGTGTACTGCAGCTGGGGCTTTAAGCTGTAACGAAGGAAAGCAGTGTCATCTCAGAGAAAAGGGAGCTGAGGAGCAGTAAAGCCAGGCAGTGCCCTAGTGCCCACAGGTGGGGAGGGAAGGCCTAGGGAAGAGGCAGGGATGGGTTGCACTGGGGTGGGTGATGGAGGCGGACAGGGCAGGGACAGGAACTGGACATGGTGATAGCCTCTGGCACCCTGTTACGCAGGCTGGGCCCCTCCATAGCCCAAATCACGACCCCCGTATTTACTCTCTTCTGCCCCTGTCCTGCCCCATGGAGCAGGTTTGATGCGGGCTCTGGCATGGCCACCATCCGCCACCCCACACCGCTGGCCCTGGGCCAGTTCCACACGGTAACCCTGCTGCGCAGCCTCACCCAGGGCTCCCTCATTGTGGGCAACCTGGCCCCAGTGAATGGGACCTCTCAGGTGAGACTCAACCCTGTCGCCTGTTCCTAACCCTGACCAGCCCTGCCCCGCTCTCTCCTGTTCCTGACCCCCCACCCCGACCTCCCCAGGGCAAGTTCCAGGGCCTGGACCTGAATGAGGAGCTGTACCTGGGTGGCTACCCTGACTACAGTGCCATCCCCAAGGCAGGGCTGAGCAGCGGCTTCGTGGGTGAGCCCTCCCACCTACCCCGGGCTGAGCTGGGCGGGGACTGCAGGGCGTGGGCCTGGGCTGGCAGGCTCCCTGCACCCTGGCCCCCTGCTCATCCTGCCCACCTGCCCCGCAGGCTGTGTCCGGGAGCTGCGCATCCAGGGCGAGGAGATCATCTTCCATGACCTCAACCTCACGGCGCACGGCATCTCCCACTGCCCCACCTGCCGCGACCGACCATGCCAGGTGACCCCCTGCCCACACACCTGGCCACGTGAGCCATCCGTGGCCGGCCCTGGGGGAATGGAGGGCCTGGCATCCTTGGCCTGACCTCTGGCGCCGGGCTGCTTTGCAGAATGGAGGCCAGTGCCACGACTCGGAGAGCAGCAGCTACGTGTGCGTCTGCCCATCTGGCTTCACCGGGAGCCGCTGCGAGCACTCGCAAGCCCTGCACTGCCACCCAGGTGTGTCCCCACCTTCCAGGCACTGTCTCCCTAGGTACCGCCCTTTCGTGTATCACTCCCCTCGCAGTGTCTGGGGTCCTTCCACACCCCATCTCTCTTACCCAAGGACTGGGAGCTCCCCCACCACGGCCGACCAGGCTCTTGCCCCAGCCCAGGCACTGCCCCCTGGGTCCCTGCCACCTTCCCATCTTCTACCCAGCTGTCCCTCAGTCCACACTGCTGCCCAGGTGTGGTCATAGGTGATACTAGACACATGGGCACCCTTCACACCCCTGGCCGTCCCATGCCTCGCTCCTCCCGGGGACCCCTCCTAGGCTGGCGTGACCCTAATGGCCATCTGCAATGGGCAATGCTTAGGCATCTTCCCCCCCACCCCACCCCAAGTCACCTCCCTGTCCTTCTTACTGGCCCCTATGCCCCCCAGAGGCCTGTGGGCCTGACGCCACCTGTGTGAACCGGCCCGATGGTCGGGGCTACACCTGCCGCTGCCACCTGGGCCGCTCGGGGGTGAGGTGTGAGGAAGGTAAGTAGAGTGTGACTCCCCGGATCTCGGGGACAGCTGGGGAGGCTGGGCAGGGCACTCAGAAGCTGCAATAGGCCCTTCTAGTGATAAAATTATTCCAAAGCTGGAAGATCTCAAAGTCACCTGTCCACCCCTCTGCCAGGCTGAATCCCTATGTGAGGCCCCCTAGGGAGCCCCAGCAGGCTGGAGGTACTCACAGCCTGACCTGCAGAGCCAGCACCGAGCCTCTGAAATGGGGAGTGAGGTGGGCAGGGGTCCCAAAGGAAACTGAGTAGCTGGGCCCCGGCCAGAACCCCTCGGCCCCCACTGGCCCTGGCTGAGCTGTGCCTGCTGCAGGTGTAACAGTGACCACCCCATCCATGTCGGGCACTGGCTCTTACCTGGCGCTCCCTGCCCTCACCAACACACACCATGAGTTACGACTGGACGTTGAGTTCAAGCCCCTCGCGCCCGATGGAATCCTGCTGTTCAGCGGGGGGAGAATCGGGCCCGTGGAGGACTTCGTGTCCCTGGCGATGGCTGGTGGCCACCTGGAGTTCCGCTATGAGCTGGGGTCAGGTAGGCACTGGGCACCAGATGTACATGGGTCTCTGGGTGCTCGGCTGTGCCCTCCTTGGCTGTCATCCCCAAGGAGGTACAGAGGGATAAGTCCCGCAGCCACACTCTCTGGTTTCTTTTCCCACACCGTCCCTGTGTGACTGACCAAGCCCTTGGCCGTGGCTCCCTCACTGGGGAAGATTCCTGTCTGCTCAAATCCCTGGGAGAGGGAGTCAGGGCCAGGCCCCCCCACCCAGGTGCCTGACCCTGCCTGGTGTCCCCTCAGGGCTGGCTGTCCTGCGGAGCCCCGAGCCTCTGGCCCTGGGCCGCTGGCACCGAGTGTCTGCAGAGCGCCTGAATAAGGACGGCAGCCTGCGGGTGAATGGGGGGCGCCCCGTGCTGCGCTCCTCACCGGGCAAGAGCCAGGGTCTCAACCTGCACACCCTCCTCTACCTGGGTGGCGTGGAGCCCTCTGTGCCACTGTCCCCGGCCACCAATGTCAGCGCTCACTTCCATGGCTGTGTGGGCGAGGTGAGAGGCAACCTCCAGAGGACTAGAGGGGGCTGGGGGCAAACCAAGGCTGCCGGGACCCTGGGATCCTCACCCCCTGACCCAGCCTCTGTTTCCTCTCTGTAAAGTGCAAATGATCGCAACTCCTTGGTGGGGTGTGCTGAGAGCTGGCACACAGTAGGTGCACAACTTCTGCACCTTCCTCCCACACTCAGGCTCCTTCCCGAGTTCCCAGGCACCCCCACCCTGCTGCATCCTTCTCTGCCAGCACACTGAGCCCCTACCTGTGGCACTCCTTTAGCCCCTCGGTATCCCTGCACCCACAGGTGTCTGTGAATGGCAAGCGCCTGGACCTCACCTACAGCTTCCTGGGCAGCCAGGGCATCGGGCAGTGCTACGACAGCTCCCCCTGTGAGCGCCAGCCGTGCCGCAATGGCGCCACGTGCATGCCTGCTGGCGAGTACGAGTTCCAGTGCCTGTGTCAAGATGGCTTTAAAGGTACCAGAGCAGAGCTGGCCCAGGGCTCTGGGGGTGGGGCACAAGTGGTTAGTGGCACCGCCAGCCCCTGCCCACACACCCACCTCTTCCCTGGCCTACAGGAGACCTCTGTGAGCATGAGGAGAACCCCTGCCAGCTCCGTGAGCCCTGCCTGCATGGGGGCACCTGTCAGGGCACCCAATGCCTCTGCCCCCCTGGCTTCTCTGGCTCACGCTGCCAACAAGGTATCCATGCCTGGCTTTCTTTCAACTCCCTAGGGAGTCCTGGGACTGGACAAGTTCCCCCAGGGGTGTAAACCCACCAACTGGACCCACCTTTCCCCACAGGCCCTGGACATGGCATGGCGGAGTCCGATTGGCATCTTGAGGGAAGTGGGGGCAGCGGTATGTACCTGCTGTGGCCCTGTGGCCTTGTCTGCTCCTTGGCCTCAGCCTCTCAGCCTTCTCTTCTGATTGCCCACACTTTAGCTCCAGCCTCTAAGCAAAAAGGTTCAGGTGAGGGGCTTGCTGGGTACAGATAGGCAGAAGAAAGAAAAGCACAGCCACACAGAGCTGGGTCCTACCCCAGGTTTACTGCCAAAGTGACCTTGGGCAGCTCTTTGTACTACTCTTCTGCACTCATACAATCAGCAAACACCTACTATGAGTTCAACTTTGCCCTAGGAGCAGTAAATACAAAGTGAATAAGCAGGACCCTCACTCTCAAGATTCTACTGTCTGTTTAAAAATGAAAATGAGAATGCCAGCTGTAGTGGTACATGCCTGTAATCCTAGCACTTGGGAGGCTGAAGCAGGAGGATCATAGGTTCCAGCCTAGCCTAGGCAATTTAGCAACTTAGCAAGACTCTGTGTTACAATAAAATTAAATAAAGAAGAGTCAGGTGTCATGTCATTTAGCTGTAATCCCAACACTTGGGAGACTGAGGCAGGAGGATTGCCATGAGTTTGAGGCCAGCCTGGGTTACATAGTTCAAAGTCAGCCTGGACTACTTAGTGAGAGCCTGTCTCAGACTCACACACACACACACACACACACACACACACACATTTAGAAAGGGGTTGGGAAGATAGTTTAGTGTGAAAGCCCTTCGTTCAGTCCCCATTACCACACACATAAACAAAACGGACTGAGAATAGGGCTAGTTATAGAGTGCTTGCCTTGTATGTATGAGGGCCTGGGTTCAACCCCCAGTATGCAAAAAGTAAGTGCAAATAATAGTGAATGTTTCTTGGACATTTATAGGTGCTGTGTTAAGTCCTTTATAGATACATCCTTCTCATCACTAATGCCATAGGAGAGCCTGTAATATAGTGGTTAAGAGCATGGACTCTCAAACCAGCCAGCCTGGCTTCAAATCTGGGCCCTGTCACTTACTTTGTGACTTTGAGCGAGTCACTTAACCTGTCTGTGCTTCAGTTTTCCAATGTAATTTTTTTTTTTTTTTTTTTTTTGTGGCACCGGTGATTGAACTCACAACCTGGCGCCTGCCAGGGCAGGCGCTTACGCCACTGAGCCAAACTCCCGGCCCTAGTTTTTTGAGGCAGGGTCGCACTATGTAGCTCAGGCTGGCCTTGCGCTTGCGTTGTAGCCCAAGCCGGCCTCGAACTCACAACGCTCTGCCTACCTCAGCCTCCCGAGTGCTGGGATTAAAGGCGTGTGCCACCACGCCCAGCTTTTCCAATGTAATTAAGTTGAGATTAATCATAAGGTTTTTAACCCATAGGGCTTTGGATAGAATTAACTCATAGGGTTGTTACAAGGATTCAGTTAAATGATGTTTACAGCTAAATGGGATGCACCCTGCACAAGCACATAGCAGGTGCATGATGAATGTCAGCAGCTACCTAATTTGTTTGGTGGGAAGTGGTTGAGTGTCCCTTGCGGCTGGCAGGCCTCCCATAGTAGTGGGGATGGTGCAGCCACACAGTGTGGACATTGGGGTGGAAGGCCCAGGTCATGATCCCGGCTTCCCAGTTCTGGGGTGCTTCTGCTGAACCTGTCTCCCAGAGGCAAAGCATGAGCTCTGAACCTGACTGCCAGCGACCAGGGTGACCAGCTGTCCCAGTTTGCTCAGGACTCTCAGAGCTAAAGCTAACAGAACATGGCAGACAGGGACAGAGACCCGCCGTGAATCTGATCAGCTACATAAAATAAGAGACATAGGATTTCAAAAGAAACCAGTTAGTGTAGAATAATTAAGTTACCAAAAAAGATTTTTTATATTTCTAATATATGTGCTTCTTTATTAGCGTAGTAAATAAGTAATGAGTTTAAGCAATATTTTGAAATGCTTGCAACTGCTGCGATGTGCTACACAAAGGCTAGGGACAGAGTCACAGTCCCTGCTGCCACTACTCTGGCTGGTTGCTGACATCCGTAATTGAAGGAGCTGCTAAATGTCAGTGAGGAGTGAAAGTAGAGATATTTTCCATCCAAGTTCAAGGGCCCATGCATTCTGTTGGTGGCCTCTTTGGGATAGTATCCTGGGACCACAGGTTCAAGGCCCCATTTTGGAGTGGAGATGGGGGTCGGGGAACCCTTGAGGACTGTGTGTGGGTGGGCTGGGGAGCAAGTGTCTCACACACCCCCCTCCCACAGATGCTCCTGGGCAATATGCAGCCTATTTCTATGACGATGGTTTCCTAGCCCTCCCCAACCATGTCTTCTCCCGGAGGTAAGACAGGCGTTGGTTGCAGTGTCTGTGCCCAGGTCTGGGAGGACAGGAATCTGAGACTTCCATCCACTCACCCACCCACTCCTCCCCTGCAGCCTGCCCGAAGTGCCTGAGACCATTGAGCTGGAGGTTCGGACCAGCACAGCCAATGGCCTGCTGCTCTGGCAAGGCGTGGTGAGTGGACAACAGGTGCAGCGTCTCGGGATCCCTGGGGCAGGAGGCTGGCCTGCTGGTGGCCAGGGCCAAGGGGAGGGAGAGGAAGGTGGAGGCTATAGCACTGGGGACTGGGGAGCCTAGAGACCCTGTGCTTCCTTGACAGGAGGCAGGAGAGGCCAGCCGAGGGAAGGACTTCATCAGCCTTGGACTACAGGATGGCCACCTTGTCTTCAGGTGGGCTCTGGCACCCTGCCCTCCCTCCCCTTTCCCTGGCTGCTCCCTTGAGAAGCTGCCCCTGCTGGTGCCCCAGCCACACATCCCCCTTGCCACCCCACACCTCTTGGTCCTGCACCAGCTCATACCTGGTGGGCCTCTGTTACTCCAGCTACCAGCTGGGCAGTGGGGAGGCCCGCCTTGTCTCTGAGGACCCTGTCAATGATGGCGAGTGGCACCGGGTGACAGTGCTGCGGTAAGAGAACCCAGTCAGGCGTCTGGGGAAAGGACTAGAGTCCTGTAGGGAGACACGATGCCCCCACCAAGGGCAGGGGGGTGCACACTGAGCTCCGTGAGACAGAGCAGGAAGCTGGGGTTGGGGACGCTCCCTGGTCAGAGCAGAACTGTGGGCCCTGAGCGTGCACTGCAGGGTGGAGGAAAAGAGAGGATGGGTTGGGGGTGGCTCAGAGCTGGGTCTGCAGGGCCAGACCCGTCAGCCAGAGGGGAAAGAGAAAGACCACAGGGAGCAGGGCCTGGCTTGTCTGTCCAGAGTCTCTGTGCCAGGGGTAGATTCCATGGGTGGGCTGGGAGAACGGGAATTCGGGCAGGCAGGGGTTCTGACCCAGCTCTACTGTAGAGAGGGCCGGAGGGGCTCCATCCGGGTTGATGGTGAGGAGCTGGTGAGCGGCCAGTCCCCGGGCCCCAACGTAGCGGTCAACACCAAGGGCAGTGTGTACATTGGTAAGTCCTGGGCTGGCCTGGGGTGGGCAGGACCCCACCAAGGGCAAGGAGGGCATGGTGGACCCACACAGCTGGCTCTGCCTGGGCCTCTGGCACCCACTGGTGCTCTTGCTCCCCTGCCCACAGGCGGAGCCCCAGACGTGGCCACGCTGACTGGAGGCAGGTTCTCCTCAGGCATCACTGGCTGTATCAAGAACCTGGTGCTGCACTCAGCCGGGCCCGGAGCCCCAGCCCCCCAGCCCCTGGACCTGCAGCACCGTGCCCAGGCTGGGGCCAACACACGCCCCTGCCCCTCATAGGCACCTGCCTGCTCCCCACGGACTCCGGGCCGCGCCCAGCCTGACAGTGTCGAGTATATTATTATTAATATTATTATTATTATGAGTTTTTTGTAAGAAACTGAGGCGATGCCACGCTTTGCTGCTACTGCCCTGGGCTGGACTGGAGGGTGGGCGCGCCAGCTTCCCATGCATGGCAAAGCCCCAAGGCCGGTGGGCAGGGCAGGTGGGAGGCTCTCTTGCCTCGGAAAGCCACCAAGACTTGAGGTCAGGGATGGTGGCTGGGTGGGCCCAGATGTATCCCAACTCCTGCCCTGATGGAGTCCCCCCAAAGTAGAACTGGGCTGCCCACTGTGAAAGCCCTTGGGCAGCCCTCCTTCCTGAGGACCAGCTGAGCTCACCACCTTGTGCCCACCAGCTAACTGAATAGGGCGTGTCACAGGGCCTTGCCCCCCACCCATGGGCTGGAAAAGTCTTTAGTGCCCCTTGTGGAGAAGAAGGCAGCTCACCCTTCCCCCACCAGCCCCTTCCCTGCCCCCCACCTCCACCCAGCGCAGGCC
>RJWM01036486.1:0-18092 GCA_004363535.1 Dasyprocta punctata
CCTACAAGTTGAATCTGGGGGCATCTTCCCAACAAGGAGAAAGAGGAGAGAGAATTCCTCCTTCCTTTCTGTGTGAGTTGGCTTTTTCTCACTATAGCAAACTCTTGAGACAAATCAATTTATAAAGAGAAAACGTTTATTTTGGTTCATAGTTTAATTTGCTTTGAGCCTGTGGCAGGTAGCGCAGCATGGTGGAAGTGCTTTGTGGATCAAAACCAATCACTTCATGGCTAGAACAGAGAAAGAAAGAGAGACAGAGAGAAAGAGAGAGAGAGGGAGAAAAAGAGAGGGAGAGGAGGAAGGGAGAGGTTCCCTTCAAGGGCATGATTGCAGAGATCTAAAACCTACTCGCTAGGCCTTATCTCTGAACAGCTCCACCATCTCCCAATAATGTCTCCTTGGCCAGCCCACTTTTGCCATATACTTTGGGGGCTGCTTAAAGTCCAAACTCCGGTACTTGCCTTTTTGTTCTATTTAGGGCTTCAGTGGGTTGGATAATGCCTGTTTACATTGAGGAAAGTGATATTCTTTACTTAGTCTACTGATTCAAATGCTAATCTCCTCAAAACAAAACAAACAGCCAACCAACCCAGACTCAGTTACAGTGTTTACCAGCTCTCTGAGCACCCCTTATCTCAGTTGGAACCTAAGTAAACCCCCGCAATCTGTCAGAGGAAGGCAATGTCATGACAGGTTTAGGAAAGACTTCGCATGTTGTGAGAAAACAACAAGCTTATTAGTGTCACTGTTAACTTTTTTTCAAGCATTTTACCATTTTTGATCTTCAGTTTGGTTGCCTTTGTTGTCAGCAGTGAGCCGGTAATACCATGTTAACTCTCTTTAAGGTGAAGAAACTAAGGGCCAGAGAAAGTGCTAGTCAACCTCAGGTAGTCAGTGACTGAGCTAAGGCTTGTGCCCAAGTCTGTAAGTCTAAATCTTGGGTCTTTTTTCTTTTTAGGGTTGCTTTTCTAAGTTAATTAATTAATTAATTCTTTTGTGGCACCGGGGATTGAACTCACAACCTTGCGCCTGCCAGGCAGGCACTTAAGCCACTGAGCCAAACTCCCAGCCCTAGTTTTTTGAGACAGGGTTGCACTATGTAGTTCAGGCCGGTCTTGCGCTCACATTGTAGCCCAAGCCAGCCTCGAACTCACAACGCTCCTTCTATCTCAGCCTCCTGAGTGCTGGGATTAAAGGCTATTACTAATATTTTGGGATAGGGTCCCACA
Source organism: Dasyprocta punctata (assembly GCA_004363535.1). Classification (NCBI taxonomy): domain Eukaryota; kingdom Metazoa; phylum Chordata; class Mammalia; order Rodentia; family Dasyproctidae; genus Dasyprocta; species Dasyprocta punctata. Next base: position 1,230 of record RJWM01036486.1, read on the forward strand.
AAGTTGCTCAGGGAGGCCTTGAACTCACCATCTTCCTGCTACAGCCTTCCAAGTAGCTTCGATCATAGGCATGTGCCACAATGCTTGACATGCAAATTTGAGCTCTTTCTATGACTGCTCCAGACAGAAGAGAAAGTAACATATTTAACAGGCTGGGGATATAAATCAGTGGCACAAATGCCTCCCTGGCAAGTGCATGGTTCTGAGTTCAGTTCCTGGTACAAAAGAAACAAACAAACAAACAAACAAAAAAAACCCAACTCCCCCCCAAAAACATACTTAACATTTGATTTGGCCCTATTACTTTGTGCCAAAATTCCCATTTTGCAATATCTCATATCTTGAGTATGTGTTCTGGTGGTGATCTGAGTCACTGAAAATATAAATCGTAAATTAACAAATAGACATAGGCATTGTCAAATAAAATGTTAGAGTAATCAATATATTATTGCAAAATATTTTCATAAATTTTTTTTCCTAGCGCTCGGAGTATCAAAAAAGAGACAAATGGCACTGGAGCAACTTTTGGGGGCATGTATTTATAGAAGATAATTTTAAAACAAAGGTAAACAATTGAACAAAATAATGAAAAGAACAATAAATTATACAACAGACCCAGTAATTATGTAAATTGTATAACAGTAATTCTAAAATTATAAGGTTCCTTGATACAAGTATTATATCATTGGAAGTGATATTTAGAGCAATAGGTATCACTCACCTTTTAAAAATATGAAGAGTTAAGAACATGTCATGGGATAACTTTTTTATTTATAGACAGGATCTTGCTAAGTCACTAAATTGTGCAGGCTAAATTTGAACTTGTGATCCTCCTGCTTTAGCCTTCCAGAGTGAGGATTATGGGGATGTGCCTGTTTGGGATAGCATTTTTTTGTTTGTTTTTTTGAGACAGGGTCTCACTATGCAGTTCAGGTTGGCCTTGAGCTCACTTTGTAGTCTAGGCTGGTCTTGAACTTGCAACAATCCTCCTGCCTCAACTTCCCAAGTGCTGGGATTACAGGAGTATGCCACCACACCTGGCTCCATTTTTTTCTTTTTTTGGTACCAGGAATCGAACTCAGGACCTTGTGCTTGTCACTGGGATAGCATTTTAAAGAGTTGCTTACTTTTTGGATGCACTCAATTATAAGATCTGGAGTTGGGCATGGTGGCACATGAATGTAATCTCAGCACTTGAGAGGCTGAGGCAAAAATATCTCTGTGAGTTCAAGGCCAGCCTGCACTACAAAGAGGGACTCTGTCTCAAAAGACAGACAGACAGACAGACAGACAGACAGACAGAAAGAAAGAAAGAAAGAAAGAAAGAAAGAAAGAAAAGAAGGAAAGAAAGACCTGGGTACCATATTTAAATCCATACTGGAGTCCAAAGTGTCTTGGAAGTGAGCATGTGCTAGTGTTGGTAGGATGGCAACCCTCTAAATATCCTCTAGTTTGAGTGTTCAGGGTGAGGGACTTGTGCTTTAAGCCCCTGTGCTGATCAGGTGGCAGAGGTAGTAGTAGTCAGAGTAGCGGTGGGTTTGTTAAATGAGTGAGACTGGGGAGACCAAGAAACCAATCAAAGATCTTATTCTGCTGCAAGGGAATTTGTACAAATATCAAGAGGTTCAATGAAATTAGATAAACTACAAAGAACAGACATTCTACAGGTAAAATTTGGCAAAACAGAGGGTCTGGTTAGTTTGGGGTCTTCTCTTTCCATGGTTGAGAAGCTGGGCAGTAAGTCTGGGGTCTGGTGATAAGCTGGATGGCTGCAGGCTGGGAGGCTGGGAAGCCTTGCCACAGGCTGCTTCTGATGCTCTGCTTCCAGGGGTGATGAGTGGCTAGGAGCCAGGGCGCAGACTTGGTAACAAGTGCAGCCTGCCCAAGAAGAATGCCAGGCTGTCCCTGGCATAGTCAGGCAGGGGCAAAATACAAATGGAAAATAAACTTTCTAAATGTCTGAAATTCTTTCTTTTTTTAATTTTAAAGAGTACATAACAGAATAAAACCAATCAAAACAAACCAGTGTAAGAGATACAGGACTTCAAAACATTATGAAATCAGCAGTAGTTACCATAATGCCTTTTGATGTCTTCAAAATAGCTGCAGATAACTTTGGACATAGTAAAAGTCAGACAGAACAGGACAGAGTAGAAATAATAAAATAAATAAAACAATGAATGTGATAAAAGACTTCCAAACAAACCAATAGTAAATCCAAATTAGAGCCCAGCATGGTGGCACACACCATTAATCCCAGCACTGGGGAGGCTGAGGTAGGTGGAGTGTTGTGAGTTCCAGGCTGGCTTGGGCTACAACGTGAGAGCAAGGTCAGCCTCAACTACATAGTGTGACCCTGTCTCAAAAAAAGTAGGGCCGGGAGTTTGGCTCAGTGGCTCAAATGCCTGCTTGGGAGGTGCGAGGTTGTGAGTTCGATTCCCAGTACTGACAAAAAAAAAAAAAAAATTAAAAAAAAAAGTAAATCCAAAATTGCTACCGTAATATATCTTGTTATCCTTGAAATAGTTTGCCCTGTCATGGAATTTAACATAATCAAACAAAACAAAAGAGAATAAAACCCAACCCAACAAAACAGTGGAAATGATATAGGACCTCAAAAGAAGATCATAGGGAATCAATAATGGCTGCAACCCTCAGAAGGAGACCCCCCTAGATGACACACTGCTTAGCAATATCCTCTGAACTTATGATCAGACCACTGGTCCTAGACCTGCAATGTTACTGAAATACCAAAGCACCACCAGCATCCAATTGCATTTCACCTCGATAGCTATTATCACAGCCTGTGTTGCTCCAGATAAGCTGTTCGCTTACAGGGGTGGAGGGAGGATTGGTACTTCTTGTTTGCCAGACCACACACTAGAAGGGGTTGGGGTTTGGCTGTTCCCAGTCCAGTCACTGCCCGCACATGGCGCTGGTTCCCAGACTGGGCTTGTTTGCCGCTGTGGTCACTGTTCTCTCTAACTCCGGTCTGCGAATGGCCTGTCTAAAACTCTTAATTCAAGCAGTAAGTTGCTAAATAAAATGTCAAAACCTTTTTCATTGGATAAATTACACCTTCAAACAGACCTTGAAAGCTGGGTTCAAGTGTAGAATTCTGAGACTCCTTGGAGTTCCGCACCAGAATATAGTGAGATTGGAGGAGAGTCCCAATCTGTGGCTGCATCGCCCTCCTTTTCCTACTGCTAGCTCTTTCCCACACTGCCAGGGTCTCATCTGCACAGACATCTCAGCTTGTGAGTCTGGTCCATACTCCAAGCAGCTACCTCTTGGTCACATTCAAGCCTAGAGAGACATAACCTACCGTCAGTATGGCAGGTCTCAGGATAAGGGCCATGGGAGGAGGCCACAAAGGCCTGCACTGGAAATGGATTTGAGGCTACTTGGACATGGAATTCTGCCCCCCCTTTGGTAGATGGGGCATGGATTAGATTAGGGTTATCAAACTGTGGTCAAATCTGGGCTTCCTGCCTGTTTTTATAAGTAAAAATTTACCAGCATATAACTGTTTTAGTTCATTTTCTGTTGATGTAACTGAGTACCACAATCTGGGTAATTCAGAAAGAAGAGGAATTTCTTCAGCTCACAGTTTTAGAGGATGGAAAGGCTAAGTGCATGGTGCTGGCAGCTGCTCAGCTCTGGTGAGCACCTTTCTGCAGGGTCACAACATGACAGAGGGCATCTCATGGTGGGCTGGGTGCATCCAAGAGGCAGAAACAAGTTGCTTTTTTTTCCCCATTTTATTTTTTATGTACAGTTATTTTTTCATTAGTACATGTTTGTAGTACATAATTATTACATTTATGATGGGGAGTTTCAGAGAAACTACACAATATTTAAACTTGTGTGTTTGATTTATTGCATTTACTGTTGTGGTCTTGCAGTATGTCCATTTGCCTACAAATTCTTCAAGTTTGTCCTTCTTTATGGAAAAGTAGCATTTCATTTTGTATAAATACCACTTTTTCCCTGTCCATTCATCTGTTGATGGGCATATGAACTGTTTCCAAGATTTAGATATTATAAATTGTATTGCTCTAAACACGGGTATGCACGTATTACTGTAATATGATGACGCTAACTCTTTTGGGAAGATCCCTAGAAGGGGAGCACCTGGGTCAAATGAAGTCTCCATTTTTAGTTTTTTGAGGAATTTTCGTACTGCTCTCCATAGTGGTTATATAATTTTACTATTCCACCCAAGATGTAGAACAGTTCTCCCTTCCCCTGGCTTTGCCACCATTTGTTATTACTTGATTTCTTGATGATAACCATTCTTTGTGGAGTAAGATGGTATCTTAGCGTTGTTTTAATTTGGATTTCTGTAAAGGCCAGCACTGTTGAGCATTTTTTTCATGCATTGTATTTATTTATTTAATTTATTGAAAAGGGGGTAAAACAACAGTAAAATGAAACAAAACAGTGATAGGACAGTGGAAAATCCACAATTGGGTTACTACCTTGCATATTGTTATCCTCTAAATAGTTGCTCAGACTACTGGCTCCAGGCTTGCAAAGTCAATCTAACAATATAAATGTCAGGTCGCTTCCCTACTTCAGTTATTATCATTTTAGCCTGGGCGGAGTCCGGTTGCCTGTGGGTGGGTGGATGGGTGGGAGGTGCAGGCAGTCTCCTTGCTGGTTCTCCTTGGTTGTAAGGGCCCGGGCCAGCACACAGGGAGGTTACACAGCTTCCTTGCTGTTTCTTCCAGGCTGACAGGGCCTCCGTTGGCACATGGGGTGTGGGGACTGCATGGCTTCTTTGCTGTTTATCCCCTTCTTGTGGTGGTGGTGGGGGCTGCTTTTCTTATTTTTGCTGGATTCCTAAATTATCTCTCTCCATTGGCTTCGGGTCTCAGTTCAGATCCTTCCTGTGTCCATGGGACCCACTTCTCTTCTCCTTCTCTTCCTCCTGTTGCTGTATTCCAGGGTCTGGACACCAAAACTTGGAGGGGTTCTTTCTCTGCTGCTTACCACTCTGTCATTTTCCTGGAAGTCTCCTTTTCATGCATGGTTGATCATTTGTCATTTTGTTTTGCTTTTTTTTTTTTTTTTGGTACCAGAAATTGAACTCACGACCTTGCACTTGCCAGGTAGGTGCTATGCTGCTGAATTACACCTCTGGCCCCACCATTTGTCATTGTGGTTGACCATTTTTTTCCCTACTTTTTTTTTGGAACTGGGTATCTAAGTCAGGACCTTGTGCTTGCCAAGCAGGTGCCATGCTGCTGAGCTTACCTCTAGCCCTGGTACCCATTTTTTGATTGGGTCTTTTATTTTGGGGAGGGGTGTAATATTTTTGAGTTCTTTGTATGTTCTAGATATTAGTTCTCTAAGGGATAGCTGGCAAACTTTTTTTTCCCCCCATTCTGTAGGTTGTCTCTTTACTCTATTGGTTGTTTTCTTTGACATGCAAAAGCTTTATACATTGATATGATCCCAGTTGTTGATTCTTGGTACTATTTCTTGTGCCACTGGGAAAACCAGACTGATTTTTCTAACACATCCACTCTAGAGATAAACTATTAATTCATTAATCTACAAATGGATAATCCACGTATAAAGTAGAACTCTCATCACCTAATCTTAAAGGTGTACTTGGTACCATCTATGAGCACTTCACAATGGGGATTTGGTGGGGACATTCAAACCATAGTGCTAGCCATGCTCACTTATTTATCTGTTATTGGTGGTTATTTTTGTACTGCAGTGGCAGAGCTGTGTGGTTGCGACAGAAAACTTCATGGACTTCTGGTCTAAAAGGTGGACATGGACAGGCTGTCATGGGATTGTCTCCTTGGTTCCAGACTTGGGAGCCTGGAAAATTTCCAGAGTGTGGGTCCCTAAGTTGTGGGACCCCAAACCCGAGTTTGACCAAGAGGCAACATCGCATCTCATAAATCCAAAATGGAAGACATTCTACTAAAAGAACAGGCCTACACTCTTCAAAACGTCCAAGTCATGAAGAAGGACAACAAAATCCTAACAAGCTATTGTAAGAGATGTAACAACTAAAAGCAAGGGCATGACTAAAAGATTGGATCCAAATGAGGGAAAAAATGCTGTCAAGAACAATATTGAAACATCTAGTGAAATGGTAACAGGTTTGTCAAATAGGTAATAGCAGTGTATTAATGTTAATTCCCATGTTGATAATTATACTGTTATTATATAAGAGGGTGTCTTACTTTTAAGAACTACCCAATAAAATGCTTAAGGGTAAAATATATGCTGGCTACAATTTACTGGCAATCAATATAGCCTGTTATCAAACCAACTGAATCTCAAAAAGGTTATGTTGCTTCCAGACTCCATGGCACACACCTCCAGCTACTCAGGAGGCTGAGGCAGGAATACTGAAAGTTTGAAGGTAGCCTGGGCAAGTTAGTAAGAACTTGTTTCAAGATGAAAAAGTTCTGGGGGTGTAGTTCATTATTAGAGTGTTTGTCTAGCATGTGCTGGGTCCTAGATTCAGTTCCCAATAGGGAAAAAAGTATTACGCTATTGCTGATATGTGGTATTATGTAGTTAGGCTGAATATGATTGAGTCTGTGCCAAAAATGTAGAGACTTTCTTTATTCTTCTTTTTTTAAATTAAATTAAATTAAATTTATTTTGTTTTGTCTTTTTGAGACAGGGTGTCACTATGCAGTTTATGCTGACCTTGAATTCACTTTGCAGTCCAGGCTGTCCTCAAACTTGCAGTGATCCTCCTGCCTCAACCTCCCAAGTGCTGGGATTACAGGTGTGCGCCATCACACCTAGCTCTAACTGTATTTTAAAGCCCCCCTGCAAAAACCCCAATAAAAACAAAGATACAAAATTTCAAAAGCAAGATAATAGGAAACTGACAGTGGCTAATATATTGCATATTATTATCTTCAAAGTAGTTGCTCAGGTTACAAAATATAGGTACACATAATTATTCAAACAATATAAGCACAAACTTTTTTAAAATGAACTAAGAGAAATCAGTAGTATAATTATCTTAGCTATCTTTTGTATGTGTATACATATATATATATATATTTTTTCCTTTTCCTTCTTTTATCCCTTCACCCATCCCAATTGTTCTTTACTCTTTAGAGCTTTCTTTTCTTTGTCTTTCTTCTTTTCTTTTCTTTCTTTCCTTCTTTTTTTTTTGAGACAGGGTCTCACTATGTAGTTTAGGCTGGCCTTGAACTTGCTTATGTAGCCCAGGCTGGCCTCAAACTCATGGCAATCCTCTTGCCTCAGTCTCCTGAATGCTGGAATTTCAGGTACATGCCACCACGCCCAGCTAGACTTTCTGTTCTTGTCTTTATTCTCTCACCAATACAGTATAACAACTATTTACAAAATTGTCGCGTTGACACTGTAGTTGTTGTAAGTAATTTAGTGTTGGTTTGAAATATATGGGAGGATGTATGCAGGTTACATAAAAGTGCTGTGCCATTGTGTATAAGGCACTAGAGCAGCCTCAGATTTTGGCACCTTCAGGTGCCCTGGAGCTAATTACCCTCTGAAACTGAAGGACAATTGTAATAGTATTAATAATTAAATAGGTTCACAAAGAAAATAAAAATAAAATAAAGCAAACGTGGCAACTAGGAACAATTGGTGAATCATTGTAAACTCTGCAGATGTTCTTTAGATTCCTTTCTGCAACTTTTCTATACATTTGAAGTTATTTCACAATAAAAGTGAAAAACTAAAATGTAGAGGACCAAAAAAATATGACTCAGTGGTAGAGGATCTGCCTAGCATGGTTGAGGTCCTAGGGTCAATCAGCACTACGAATGAAAACAAAACAAAAAACGTGTGCATAGTAATGGAAAGGGAAAGGTGTGTGTGTGAGGAATCATGTTTGGCAGCTGATACAACTTATGCGATGACTGCCACTCATAAGATGATCAGAGGCCATGCTCAGAATATTGAGTCAGAAGCTGCAGCTATCAGTGGGGCAGCTTCCTTCAGCTGTCCCTGGGCGTGAGTGTCCTTGCTGCCGGGCTCTCTCCAGTGCACGTGGGTGAGCTCATGAGCTCTTTACCAGAACTGCTCTGATTGAAAGCCCCTGGCTGCACAGAAAACAGCCCCCCAGTTCCATAGACATAGCTTCCGGGAGCTCTGCAAGGGATGTGCCCAGTGACCAGAATTCCACATTCAGGAAACCAACACTGAGGTATGGGTAGGGGGTGTAGCTAAGTGGTAGAGCATTTGCCTAATGTGCACCAGGCTCTCGGTTTGATCCCCAGCACCCTCACCAAACAAACAAACAAACAACTGGAGGTCTAGACTACCACACATAATTACCCCACCAGCTAGTTACAGGTCAACCAGATAGACTTCATTAATGATCCTTTCTGCTGTAAGCAGTCTTGCCTAGTGGCATAATTGACACATACTTTTGGGGAAAGAACCCTGACATAGGAGTCTCATGCATAGCATTTTGTTCAAGTTTTGCCTTATGACTTTGGTTAACACCTTTAGCAGAACAGAACAAGTGCTGGGCATGGTGGCACACGCCTGTAGTCCCAGCACTCTGGAGGCTGAGGCAGGAGGATCACTTTGAGTTTGAGGCCAGCCTGAACTACACAGTGAGAGCCTGGCTACCCCCTCCCCACCAAAAAACCAGGACAAATTAGTACATTTTGTGATCACCAGGGTTTGTTTACCCAAGTGGATATCCCCTCCCCGTCCTCTGCAGCTGGAATAGCCTTTGGCCATCAGTGTTTATAAACCTTTTTATTCTGAGAATTCTTGACATTTTTTTTACATTATTCGATGATACTGTAGTCAATTTTTGTTTCTTTTTTTTTTTAACCCAACCAACTTATTACAGTGAAAGTTAACATTTATTTAAAAGGTCTATTTTATCTGTATACCATATAAAGAATTTTACTAATTCTAGGGGACAGTTTAGACCTTTACAATAGCCAATGATTGTGGCTTTAAAAAATCTGGTCTTTCAACTGAGGTCCCTGGTGCACACATGTAATCCCAGCTACTTGGGAGGCTGAAGCAGGAGGATTGTAAATTTGAAGTCAGCCAGGGCAATTTAGTGAGACTTTGTTTCAAAATAAAAAATAAAAAGAGCTGGGGATGTAACTCAGCGGTAAGGCACCCAGGTTTCAGCCCTAGGTCTCCCCCAGCCCATCTAAAAAATTTCTGCATTGATACACATATTGGCATCAGCCAGGGCTGAGCTGGCAGATTGCTGTGGAGCATGCTGTGCTGTCCAGGGAAGGGATGGATGCTAGTTGTCCATGGCAAAACTTATATGTGGTTCGCATGTTTTCACTTGACTGTGGGATGTGTGCATGCCCAAATTAAAAAATATATATATTAGGAGTTTGTACACATATGTATATACATGAAAATGATGACTGTGAAGTTTACTTTTCTGAGAACTCCATGTTGTATGGGATTTAGATAATGACAGGAGCCCTGACAAATTACGTTAACTCATATAAATATTGGTGTACTTAGAAAAATGAAAAAATTTCCCATGAAATTACCTAAGCAGTTAATTTGTGTTATATTCCCTGCCCTTGAGTCTTTCAGTATTTTTTCCCCACTATAAAAATTGCAAGTTGACTATTAAATATTCAAGATATAGCAGGTTCTGCGCTTAGTGGGTGTTCTGTTAATAAATTAATGTCTTGTTTGGACTATCTATTCTCCAATCTCTGAAGGGGACACGATGATCTATTTTCAGCCTGTTAAGCTTATTGGGACTGGTGCCTAGTTCTAGCTTCTTAACTGTCCACTGTGATAGGTTGGCGTTTTTATTCTTTGTGTGATTACTAGGAAATAGCCATTGGCTTTCAGAGATTAAAATGACTCCCTTTTAATGGTGAAACTAGAAATCCATTATCATCATAAAATCAATCACTTTTTCTTAGTTTTTTCTGTTTTAAACATTTATTGTACAAAAATAGTCAGCTAAAGAGCAAATAAAAGTCAATTATTCTTGTGTCTGTTAAAAATTTTTCTGCATTGATGTCTGCATTCCCATGATTGTCACTAGATGGCAGCAGAGGACACGGGTCCGTGTCACTAGCGCACTGTCAGCTCTTAGGTTTTTATCAGACTCTGGGTGATGGTGTTTAGGTTAATCTTTCCACACGAAGAACTTTCTTTAACCTTATGTCAGTGATCACAAATCCTATTAACCTATTGCTATCGTACCTTTGCCTGTCTGCTTTTGCCCTCTGTTCTCTTGGATGGGCCCAAATATTCCTCCACGAAGATTAGAATTTGAGTGGAGTTGGACTCAGTTTAGCAGTTCCACCTGCTCTTTCAGGTGGTCGTCCTGTCACAAGCACAAATTTATTCCCTTTACCACCCTCTTCTAACACCCGTGTCCGCCATACATTTTTCTGTCCCTAGCTCACCTACAGCTGGGCTCCTGACCAGGCCTCTTTTACGGGCAGTGAGTATCTCAGTGTAAATTTGGTTTCACACCAACCCTCATCTGCCTCCCACAACAGAGATGATTTACTCTATCAAGCGTGGTAGAGTTTTCCACATTAGAGGGTGGGTAGGTGGACTCTCCCCTGAACACCAGGGCTTTCAATGCCTCATCAGCACTTTCTTCCCTACCCCTTTTATCTCATAGTCCGTTAGCCAAATTGAATTGAAGGTCTGGAAGTCTAGCCTACTGCTGATATCACTCTGCCATGCCCATGGCATGGGGGGATGGGAGGGTGTATTCTTACATTAAACTAAACTTCAGTTCCACTTGCCTATTTGTGGGAAGGATAGAGGACAGGACCCACACACACCAGCAAGGCAAAGTCAGGTGTTCTGTGTTCCTGGTAGTGGAAAACATCACTCAGCAGATGGCTCAGATTCAGGAGACAAGAGCTACACTGGGCTTGTTGTGCAAGTTGTCCTGGTTTGAAACTTCATGTCCTCTGGAAAATAGTAACTTCAGTAACAACTCTGTAGGCATTGCTTCCAGGGTCTGCACAAGGGACTTGTAGATTAGGAGAGGAGTCTGAAGCTATGGTGACTGCAAGTCCAGATAAATTTTACCAACTCGTGGTCATTTCATTTTAAGCAATGTTGTCTAGTGACATAGTTGACACATACTATCTATCTGTTTCCAGGAAAACACAGAAAAATAAAAACTAGATCCTTCTGAAATGTCGAAGGTTTTGATATTTTACAGACACTTAGAAATTAAGAGTCAAATGAAAATCAGTTACACGAATGAAGAAGTCAGCAAAGTGGCCAAATGTTTTTTAAAAGGTATTTTATGTGCCAGCATTACTAATAGGATGTAATTGGATGATTATGTCTTTCATAATAGCAACAAAAACCATAATATTCTTATTGCACATAATATAGCAAAAAACATTCAAGCCCCACATGAACAATACCTAAAAACTTGATGTTAAGTTCCTAAGTGAACTATGTTAATTATTATTATTATTATTATTGTTTTGTTCTTGTTTGTTTTTGAGACAGGATCTTGCTATGTAGTTCAGGCTGGTCATGAACTCACTCTATAACCCAGGCTGGCCTTGAATTTGCAGTGATCCTCTTGGCTCAGCCTCCTGAGTGCTGGGATTATGGGCATGTACTACCACACCTGTCACTTATCCATGTTAATTAGATGGGAAGACCTGGGTGGGTAGTGTGTACCTGTAATCCCAGCACTTGGGAGACTGAGGCATGAAGATCACCAAGAGCTTGAGACTAGCCTGGGGTACACAGTGAATTAAAAGAAGAGTCAATACATTGGAGATGTCAGGGCTTCCTAAAGAAACTAAAAATAAATCACATAATTACAGTAAAAATTCTAGTGAAAGTTTTTAAAGGGATTCAAAAATTTTGTCCTGAACTTGATCTGCAAACATACATGTGTATGAAAGTTTTGAAAGAGGACAAATGTATTTTCTAGATAGCAAATGGACTGTAAAGTTATACTGATCAAAAAAGTGTGTGCCCTGGGGGCAGTGGTGCATGCCTATACTGGGGAGGCTGAGGCAGGAGGATTGCTGTGAGTTTGAAGGCCAGCCTGGACTATGCAGTGAGATCCTGTCTCAAAAAAAAAAACAAAAAACAAAAAACAAAAAAAAGGATCAGCAACTTTGGCCCAGAAATAAGCACACATAAGAGTAGAACTGAATAATTATAATCATAAACAGGCATTTTACACTTCTTTTATATCAATATATATGATCTAAATCTTCTAGCACACTGAATTTTCACCTGTGGACATCATGTGGATTGCTTCCAGGTTTCGGCTGCTATGAGTAATTTTCTTCCATGTCTTTTGGGGGAAGATTCCAATGCATTTGCATTGGGTGCATACTCAGAAAAGGCACTGATGGTTCACTGTGTGAACATGGCCGGCTGTGGCAGATGATGTCGGTTCTCCTAAGTGGCCGCACCATGGTGGAGGCTGGGGGTATCGCATATGGTGATCTCTTCACTGTGGTTTTCATTTGCATTTCCTTGATGACTGGTGATCTTGAGAACCTTTTTTTCTGCTAATTGGTCATCTGAATATTCTCTTTTGTAAGGGCCAGTGCAGGTCTCCTGCCCTTCCTGTTCTCTGAAAAATTGTTTGTCATACTAAGCAATTTATAGGAGTCTTTTGATGAGAATGTTTTGGCATATCTTCTCCAGGCCTGTCACCTTTTCACTTTTTAAAAGTTTTAATTTTTGTAGTACTGGTGATTGAATCCAGGGCCTTCCCACTGAGCTATATCCTTAGCTTTTCTACCCACTTATAACTTTTTTTTTTTTTTTTAATTTGGGACAAAGTCTCACTAAATCACCCAGGTTGGGCTTAAACTTGTGTTCTTCCTGCCTCAGCTTCCCAGGGTACTGGAATTACAAGTGTTCACCACCATGCCTGACACTTTTTCACTTTCTTAATGCTGTCTTTGGTGAATAGAAATCTTTTTGCTTTTTTGAAACATGGTCTCTCTATGCAGTTTGGGCTGGCATCAAACTCATCTTGTAGCCCAGGCTGGCCTCAAACTCAAAGCAATTCTCCAGGCACAGCCGCTCTAGTGTTGGATTTATAGGTATGCACTCCTGTATCTGGCAGATGAATAAACATTTTACTAGTTTTTAAAATTAATTTATAAATCAGATTATTAATCTTTTATGGTTATTATGTCCTGTTTAAGAAATCATTGCCTATCTTTACCCATTAGCATAGTCTGGCTGGCTGTGGTGGCACATGCCTGTAATCTCAGCCTTTTGAAGGCTGAGGTAGGAGAATTGTTGTGAGTGTGAGGCCAGCTTGCACTACATACTGAGTTTGAGGCCAGTCTGAACTACATAGCCAGACACTGTCTCAAAAACAAACAAACAAGCAAAAACTCCCATAAACCCCTGTTGTAGTCAGGGCTTACAAGGGAAAAGATTTAATATAGGGCACATAATTTATAGGATTATTTTATAATATTCACCCAAAGAGTCATATGTGAAGAGTACGGGAGATCTGTCCACACACTGGAGACCCAAAGACTCCAGCTGGGGTCCTGAATCCTATGGCAATGTCCTGTACAAATACAGGTAAAGACCTAAAGCCTATGGCAATGTCCTCCATGAGTCCAGCTGGAGGCCTAGAGCCCACAACGTCTCACACATGTCTGAATCAAGCATTTGCACTTGGAAGGCCTAAAGGGCAGTGGTGGAAGCTAGAAAGTCTGTGCCAGCAGGTTGAAGGATCTGTGCCAGGAGGCAGAGAGTTCTGCACTGGAGCCAGGAAGTGGCACTCAAGGCAAGGACTAAAGCTGCTCCTCAAAGAATCCCAGTCATCCTCAGTGATAGTGAGAACCCGGGATACTCTGATGATAACAGCTGAGTTCATACTAGGAAAACCAGTGCAACAAACTTCCCAGGAGAATCAACAACACACCATCTTCTCCTCCAGTTCTGTTTTTTATGCTGTTGGTAACAATCCTCACATGGGCCTTGCACACCCAGCACCACGCTGATTTAGTTCAGGTGGGTGTTACAGGGTGCCCACTAGTTAATCACACAATTCCCCAAAACCAAAACAACAAAAGTCTGTTGTATTAGTCAACTTTCCATTACTATAACGAATTCCTGAGGTAATGAGTTTATAAGGAGAAAAAGTTGATTTTGGCTCACAGTTTGGAAGATTTAGTCCATAATTGGTTGGCTCTATTGTTTATGGGGCTGTGTTAAGGCAGCATAACATGACAAAAACCCGTGGGTAAAAGTGTTCACTTTGTGGCAAGGACTTCAAAGAGCAGGTGTGTTAGGGTCCCAATATCCCCTTCAAGGGCATATCCAAATGACTAGAAGACCTCCTGGTAGGTCCAACTTTTATTTTGCAGTACTGGGGGACCAACTCATGGGTACTCTATCACTGAACTATATCTCCAACCCTTTTTATTTTCTATTTTGAGATGGAGTTTGACTAAGTTGCCCAGGATGGGCTTGAATTTGAGATTCTCCTGTCTCAGCCTACCAGTTTACCACTTTTCAATTTTGCCACAGGTTGGGGACCAATCCTTTGATGTATGAGCCTCTGCGGGAACACATCCAAATTATAGCATCTATTATATTTTTTATAGTATTATTATTTTACCTTTCACATTAAGGTCTATGATGTTTCTCAAATTAATTTTTGTGTGTGGCATTGGGTAGGGTTTAAAGTTTGTGCTTTCTTATGTGACTATCCAATTGACCCAGTCTCATTTATTTATTTAATTTTTAATTTTTTTTTTGTGGCACCGGGGATTGAACTCACAACCTCGCGGCTGCCAGACAGGCACTTAAGGCACTGAGCAGGGTCACACTATGTAGCTCAGGCTGGTCTTGTGCTCACATTGAAGCCCAAGCTGGCCTCGAAATCACAATGCTCCTCCTACCTCAGCCTCCTGAGTGCTGACCCAGCCTCATTTATTGAAAAGACCACTGAACTGTACTGAGGTCAATACATAAGAAATAGACACACAAATCATCCAGATTAAAAATGAAGAAAAAATAGTTTTTATGTACAGATGACATGAAAGCCTACAAAGAATATCCTATAGAATGTATAAAATGCTGCTCAAACTAATGAGTTTAGCAAGTTTTCAGGATCTATATAAAAATCAAGTATTCATATTCACAAAAAACTGTCAAATTTAAAAAACAATACTTTTTAAAATAACACAATAATATGGATCATTTAGGGATAAACTTGACAAAAGATACAAAAGGCTTAAACATAAAAACTACAAAACATTTCTGAAAGTACAGAATATATAAGTAAATGAAGGTACATACTGTCTTAGTTACTTTTTGCTCATTGCCAAGACAAAATACCTGATGCCCTAAATTAGGGAAGGAAATGTTTATTCTTACAGTTTCTTGGGAGTTTCAGTCCATACTTAATTTGCTCCAAGTCAGCATGGCGTGATGGGGCTGCAGTTCATGGTGATTGCAACCTGCAAGGTCACTGTGAGAGAGGAGGAGAGGGCGGAAGCGCAAGAGGAAGACCCGCCTTCCCTTACACTGTATCTCAACTCCACCCCTGGGCAGGTGCAGCAATCACATCACGAATCCCGGCATGAGACTCAGCCCCATCAAAAGCATATGAGGACTTGGGAGGACATAGTATATCACCCAATACACATACCATATTCATAGATTGGAAGATTCAGTCTTTTTAGGGCATTAATTTACCCTACGTTCATCAATAGATCCATTATAGTTCCAATCAAAATCCCAGCAGGCTGACACTCACCTGCAATCCCAGCATTCTGGGAGGCTGAGGCAGGAGAGTAGCAGGTTCAAGCCCAGTCTGGACAACTAAGCAAGTTAGTGATACCCTGTCTCAAAATAAAAAGTGAAAAACAGCTGGGAATGTAGATCAGAGTGGAGGCACAAGGTTCAATTCTCAATACTGTAAAAAAAAAAAAAACAAGCAGGTTATTTTTTAGTTGAAATGCACAAGCTGGGTAACATTGTAGACTCTTCCAGTTTTGGTAACATTTGTGTGGCGTTCCTTTTGCTCAGTACCCATTCCTTTGATGTCTACAATATCACCCTTTTTGTAGATTTGTATGTATGTGGTCAAAGGAACAACCCCATGTTTTCTTTTTTATCTTTTTTATTTGAAGGATAGTAAAATCCAACAAAACATAACAGAACGAAGTCAATAAAAACAAAGCAGTAGAACTGGTACAGAACTTCTAAGAAAGATACTATGAAAACAATAGCTACTATAGTATATCTTGTTATTTTCAGAATAGTTGACCTTTCCAACAGGTATAGTAAAATCAAACCAAACCAAACCAAACCAAAACAAAAAAACAAAAAACAAACAAAAAGCCACAATAAAAATAGTATAAAATAAGGCCAAAAAATTAATCAGAATAAAGCAAAACAATGAGAACAATATAGGGCCTTGAAGACAAGACAGAAGAGAGTCCCCCATTTTTTCTACATTGTGTACTGTCATCTTCCAAAGGGTTGCTCAGGCTGCCAGCCCCAGGCCTACAAAATGAACAAAACAATACTAGCATTTAGTTGTTTTATGTACCTTAGTTGCTATCAATGTAGCCAGACCCCTGAACGAGCAGGTTGCTTTATGGTGGGGGGAGGGGAGCTTTGTCCTTGATTCTTAGCCTGCATGCCAGTAGGTGTATGGAGGGGGGGGCATGTTTCTCTTCCTGGGATCCACTCCAGTCACACAGGCCCCCAGAAGGCTGTCTTACTTGTGTCCTGGTTGGAGGCGCTCAGGCCTGGCTGGGAGGGCTCCCAAGAAGCCCATTTCTTTCGAACCCCATGTTTCCTAAAAGGCCTAGAGAACATACAACAGGTTCCCCTTTTCTCTCCCTTTGTGCTGGTCATTTTGGCAAATTATTGCAAGATGGT
>RJWM01036487.1:0-18121 GCA_004363535.1 Dasyprocta punctata
AGAGGGAAATTTATAGCACTAAACTCTCATATCAGAAAAACGGAAAGAGCACACATAACCGACCTAATGCTGCACCTGAAACTCCTAGAAAAAGAAGAGAAAGTCAAGTCCATAGCCCAAACAAGGGAGAAAATTATTAAGATTAGAGCAGAAATTAATGCAATTGAAAGTAAGAAAACAATACAAAGAATTAGTGAATCAAAGAATTGGTTCTTTGAAAGAGTAAAGAAAATTGATAAACCCCTAGCCAACCTTATCAAGAAGAGGAAAGAAAAGCTCAGATTCATGCAATAAGAAATGAAAAGGGTGAAATCACTACAGACCCAGTGGAAATACAGAAGATCATCAACACCTACTTCGAAAACCTTTACTCAAATAGATTCGATAACACAGAAGAAATGAAGAGATTCCTAGAAACCTATGAATTACCACAGCTGAATCAAGGAGATGTAAAGCTGCTGAATAAATCAATTTCAGCTAATGAAATTGAAAATGTAATTAGGATCCTACCAACAAAGAAAAGCCCGCACCCTGGTGGATTTACTGCTGAATTCTATAAGAAATTTAGGGAAGACTTAATGCCAACACTCCTCAAACTCTTCAATGAAATCGAAAGGGAAGCAAGTCTCCCTAACTCATTCCTGGAAACAAGTATTACCCTAATACCAAAACCAGAGAAAGACCCAACCAAAAAAGAAAATTACAGGCCAATCTCCCAAATGAACATAGATGCAAAAATCCTCAATAAAATACTGGCAAATAGAATACAGCAAGTTATCAGAAAGATTATACATCATGATCAAGTGGGATTCATCCCAGGAATGCAGGGATGTTTCAACATACGCAAATCAATAAATGTAATATACCATATCAACAGGGCCAAGAACAAGAACCACATGATCATCTCAATAGATGCAGAAAAAGCTTTTGACAAAATCCAACACCCATTCATGATCAAAACCCTACAGAAAATCAGAATAGATGGTCTCTACCTCAACGTGATAAATGCTGTATATAATAAACCAACAGCCTAAGTCTTACTAAATGGACAAAAACTGAAACCTTTCAACCTAAAATCAGGAACAAGATAAGGATGTCCATTATCACCACTCCTATTTAATATAGTTCTGGAAATATTAGCCAGAGCAATTAGACAAGAGAAAGAAATAAAGGGAATAAGAATAGGAAAGGAAGAAGTGAAATTATCATTATTTGCAGACAATATGATACTGTACATAGAAGACCCCCAAAAATCCATTAGAAGACTTCTAGAAGTAATAACCAAATTCAGTCATGTAGCTGGATACAAGGTGAACACTCAAAAATCAATAGCATTCCTGTACACAAACAACAAAGTCACTGAGAGAGAAATAAGGGAAACCACACCCTTCTCTCTAACATCCAAAAAATGAAATACTTAGGAATCAATCTAACAAAGGAAGTAAAAGATCTATACAGTGAAAATTACATTACTCTAAGGAAGGAAATCAAAGAAGATTTCAGAAAATGGAAAGATATTCCCTGTTCATGGACAGGAAGAACAAACATCGTGAAAATGGCCATTCTACCAAAATTATTATACAGATTCAATGCAATCCCAATCAAAATACCACTTGCCTGCCTCACAGAGCTAGAGAAAGCATTCCTGAAATTCATCTGGAACCAGAAAAGACCTAGAATAGGAAAGGCAATTCTGGGCCACAAAGGTAAGGCAAGAGGCATCACAATCCCTGACTTGAAACTATACTACAAAGCTACTGTGATAAAATCAGCATGGTACTGGAATCAAAATAGACCTGAAGATCAATGGAATAGATTAGAAGATACAGTCACAACTACAAACACACTCAGCCACCTCATCTTTGACAAAGGGGCCAAACATGTACATTGGAAGAAAGATAGCCTCTTTAACAAATGGTGCTGGAAAAATTGGCTTTCTATATGCCATAAACTAAAACTCAATCCATGTCTATCACCATGCACTAAAATAAAGTGAAAATAGATCAAAGATCTGAATATTAAAGCAGAGACACTAAACTTACTAGAAGACAGAGTAGGTAAAAATCTTTATGACATAGGAATAGGAAGAGAGTTCATGAACAAAAATCAAATTGCATGGGAAACACTTCCCAGAATCAACAATTGGGATCTCATCTTACTAAAAAGTTTTTGCATGTCAAAGGAAATCTCCAACAGAGTGAAAAGAAAACCCATGAATTGGGAAAATATCTTAGCCAATTGTCCATCACACAAAGGACTTCTATCTAAAATGTATAAAGAATTAAAAGAAATCAGGCCCCTAAAATTCAAGGACCCAATCCAAAAATGGGCATCTGAGATGAATACACACTTCTCTGAGAAAGAAATACAAATGGCAAATAAATGTATGAAAAAATGTTCAACATCAATGGTCATTTGGGAAATGCAAATTAAAACAACACTGAGATTTCATCTCACTCCAGAAAGAATGGCCAAGATTAAAAAATCAACCAACAACAAATGCTGGAGGGGCTGTGGGGAAAAAGGAGCTCTTCTCCACTGTTGGTGGGAGTGTAGACCGGTTCAACCACTGTGGAAGTCAGCGTGGAGACTCCTCAAGAAGCTAGGATTAGAGATTCCATTCAACCCAGCTATCCCACTTCTGGGCATTTTTCCAGAAGAATTGAAAACATTATACTACAGTGATATCTGTGAACCCATGTTTATAGCTACACAATTTGTAATAGCCAGATCTTGGAAACAACCCAAGTGCTCATCAATCAAAGAATGGATTAAAAAGGTGTGGTATTTTTATACAATGAAGTACTACTCAGCTATTAAGAAAGATTGCATTGAGACTTTTATAAGTAAATGGACACGACTTGAGACCATACTCATAAGTGAGATAAATCAAACCCACATGTGTAAATACCATATTGTCTCCCTAGTGTAAGAAACTGACAAAGTATATATGATCCAAAATCTATAATAAATACTATGTAAGGATAAAAAACAGCTCAAAGAGCAAAAGTAATTGGGAAGGGAAAAGGGGGAAAGAGAAAAGGGAAAAGGAAAAGATATAAATCTGTATATTTGTATATGTAACATAACTAAAACGAACACACTACTGAATGTATTCGTTATTGAGAAAGAACAGTTAATACTCATATGATTAGATCAATTTTACATGTCTATATCTGTTAATGTAAGCAACCATTTTAAAGATAGCAATATGCAATATTGCAACCATTGTCAAGTTTCTATCGTCCTGTTTTGTAAACCTGCAATGTTGCTGTTGTATATTTACTCTGGTCATTTGTTTGTCTCTTTTGCTTTTTGTCTTTGTTATATGTGTCTTTTTTTTCCGCTTAAATAAAAAACAAGTTTGGTTCAGCTCTCATATTTCTTTGTTGAGTTTTTGTCTAGTTGATATATATATTATGACAGTAGGGTATGAAGTTCCCCCATTGCAACAGTATTAGTGATTATTTGATTTTTTAAATTCATGATTATTTGTTTTATATAACTGTGTGTGCCTATATATGATCATATATATTTATGAATATCATCTCTTCTTGGAATTTTCCTTTAACAAGTAAGTAGTATTTATCTGTTTATCTATTTCGATCAGTCTTAGCTTCAAGTTCACATTGCCTACAAATAAAATAGCTACCCCTGCTTTTTTCCAGGTTCCTATCACATGGAGTATTGTTTTCCATCCTTTGACTTTCAGTCTATGAAATTCTTTTTGAGTTAAATATGTTTCTTTTATGCAGCATATTGTTGGATCTTGTGTCTTTATCCATTCTGCCAGTCTGTTTCTTTTGACTGGTGAATTGAAACCATTTACATTGGTGGTTATAGCTCATATGTATTGGCTTATCCTTGTCATGTTATTTTTATGCTGTTATTTCCCTCTTTCCCTTCTGTTTAATTGCTTGCCCTGCTTGGTGACTTATTTGTACTGGTGTTCTTGGAATTGTTGTCTTTGTTATCTCTTTCTAGAATATCTTTCAGAACACTTTGTAGAGATGATTTGGTGGTCATGAATTTCTTCAGGTATTCTTTGCCATGGAAGTATCTAATTTCTCTATTAATTCTGAAGGATAGTTTTGCAGTGCACATCAATCTAGGTTGGAATTTGCTTCGTTTTCAGGACTTGAAATACTTCACTCCAAGCTCTCCATGACTTAAGGGTTTGTTTTGAGAAGTCTGCTGTGATTCTGATGGACTTTCCTTTATAGGTGATTTATTTCTTTTTTCTAACATTTTTAGTATTTTGTTCTTGTGCTGAGTTTCTAGAATCTTGGTTATCATGCCTAATTGGAGTTCTATATGGCTTACTTACATTTATGTCAAGTTATTTTTCTAAGCTTAGGAAGTTTTCTGCCATTACTTCTGTGAACAGGTTTTTTTTAATGTTGTTTGTGCTGACCCCTTTTTTTATTGATTCCAGTCAGTCTTATCTTATTGTTCCTTGCATCATTTAGCAGTTTTTGGATTGTTTTCAATTGTCCTTTGTTATTTTTAGATCTTTCTTTTTGTGATCACTAATGGCAATCTTGTGTTCCAGGTCTGATATTCTATCTTCACTTTTTTTTCAATCAATTTTGCAAAGTTTTAATGGAATTTTTAATTTCCTGGATATCTCTTTGAATCTGCTTCATGAATTCCAATTCTTTCCTCTGGTGAGCATTCATGGTTTTCATAATTTTTGCTATGATCCTCTATGTTTTTATCCTGTCTACTCTAGATTTGCTGAGCAAGTCCTTCATTATGTCCGTCATCTCTTTTTCTACCTGAGAGGTTATTTTTGACCTGATTTCCTGTATAACCTCATACATCTACTTTTTTTAAAAATTCTGCTGCTATCATTCCATAAAATTCAGCTGAATGATTCGATTTCCTCTGTATCATTGTTCCCTGGGTTTGTCCTGGGTGAGCTGAAAGTCTGGTGTTACATTTTGGTTTTGCATCTTATCCTTTTCTTTTTAATTTTAATTTGTTTTCTATGTTCTTACTTGTATTTTTCTTATGTTGGGTATCTTTATCACTGGCATTTAGGCTTCCCTAGGAAATATCTATTCCTCAGAGAGGTCTTTTAGGTGTAGCTGGCTCTTGGTCTTTGTGTCCATCCCAAGATCCTATTTTCCCCTGCAATTCATGCAGGGTCCAGGAAGAGAGAAGCCATTTCACCCTCCCTGTGAGTTGCCAGAAGCCATGCTGGGTCTGGAAAAGGCACATCAAGAAGCCAGTTTGCCCTTCTGGTAAGCCACAAAAATCATGTGGGGCCCAGGAAGAGAGAAGCAAGTTTGCCCCTCCTGTGAATTGGCAGAAGCCATGCTGGATCTGGGAGGAGCACTTCAAGCAGCCAGTTCACTCTTCAGTTAAGCTACACAAACCAGGCAGGGCCCAGGAAGAGAGAAGCCAATTTGCTCTTCCTGTGAGCTCACCAGCATGTGGGCTGAGAATCAAGAAGACTCCCTCTCACCCTGTAAGCAAACAGCTGGTTTTGAAGACAGGTTGAGTTGATAGCAACTGAGGAACAAAAACAACTAAATGCTTGTATTGTTTGATTGATTTTACAGGCCTGGGGCCAGTGGTCTGATCATCCATTAGGAGGATAACAGTATGCACTATAGCAAATTTCCTTCTGTCTTGTTTTTGAAATCTAGTATTGTTCTCACTGTTTTGTTTTGTTCCAATTTATTGTTTTGCTTTACTCAATGTTCTGTTTTGATTGGTTTTATTCTGTTTTGTTTTACTTGATTTTACTATGTCTGATGGAATGAAAAAATATTGTGAAGATAAGATATATTATGGTAGCCATTGTTGATTTCCTATTATCCTGCTTCAAAGTTCTCTACTACTTTCACTTTTTCTTTTCATACCAGAGATTGAACTCACAACCTCACGCTTGCCAGGCAGGCACTTGTGCCACTGAGCTAAATCTCCAGCTCTTACTGCTTTGTTTTGATTGGTTTTACTCTGTTTTGTTTCGTTGGGTTTTATTCTCATTAAAATAAATAAATAAACAATTTTTTTAAATTAAGGATGAGAAAAAGCTAGTAGAAGCCAGAGACCTCTGCTCCCTCAGCACCCCATAAAGAATTATGGGGATATGCAATGCTGGGGTAACTTGGCTCATGTGCCAACATGCTGTGGCATGTGTGCCATAGTGCCACCACTACCATACTAAGACTTTCATGGTTGCTATTCCTGTGTTTTGTTTTTAAGAGAGTCTTGCTATGTAGTTCAGGATGACCTTAAACTCACTATGTAGCCCAGGCTAACCTCAAACTAGCATCAATTCTCCTGTGTTAGCCTCCTGAGTATTAGGATTGCAGGCATATGCTACCATACCCAGCACATCATTTTCATTCTATAATATTTCATAATAGAAGTTTCAGCAGCTTATGAAATTCTATGATGTTTTCTGCCTTCTCTCTTTTGATTAAAAAGTCTAACCATTCAATCCAGATGCAAGGAGGAAACAAGGAGAAATAGTACAGACATGGGTAACTGAGGCCCTATTTGTACTATTTGTACTAAACCATGTCAAGTCCCAGCCACTCTTGGCCTCAGTTTCCCTACTTGAATCAGGATGGTGTTTGACCTGATGAGATTTCAGGCTTTTCCCTGCCCTGACATTCTACTTGTGTCATTCTATGCTCCTTTCCCCTTAACCAAGTAGAGCTCACTCATTTCTCAAGGTTTTTTCAACTTTAATATCCTATCTTACTCATTTAAGCTTCCAAGACTTTCCATAATAACCTAGCCCCACTCATATCACTTCAGACTACTGCCACCATCTCTGGTACCTGCAGCAAGGTACAGACTTCTCTAATTTGCTTATAAATTCTAATCACCCAACCCTGATGCTGGCGAGTTAACAAGGATTGATACAGTATTCCTCTGAGGTGATGGAACTCCCAACCTGTCACTTTTCCCTTTTGTTTCCTTTAGAAAGTCCTCTCCCTTTTTTAGATCTCATTTTCTTCCTTCTGTAGCTTAAGGAAAGTAGACCAGAACTGTCTCCAAAGGCAGCAAAGTGCTCTAAAATCTTTCCCTTCTAGGTAATTAAAAGGTAAATTTTGTCTTTGATGTTTTGCTATGATCTCCATTCCCTTTCAGTGCTTCTTAAATAGTAACCTCTCTCTCACTTCTGGTAAGTACCCAGGATTTTTACCAGCATGCCCTAAAGAGAACAGCCAGTCTTCTATTCCTCAAATCTTGAACCTGTTTTCTTCCCTTCACACTACATTCCCAGAACAAACAAAATGTTTTCTCTTCCAGTCAAGCTGTCTGTGATTGATAATATTTTATTGTAGGGAACAGATACAATGAAGATAGCACACTGCTTTTTACCCAATCAAATAATTTGCCTACATGGTCTTGTCATTAGTTTATTGCACCACCCTTATCCTTTTGATGTCCACATGTCTCTCTCAGAAAAACCACAGATGACTCTGGAATGGAAATTCCAAATAATATTTTATTTAAAAGTTTTGTGAAGTAAATTATGCTTACAGCTTCAGCAACAGTGAGGGTTCAATTCAACCTTTCAGCTCAGTTTGGTTGTCTGGGTTACTTCCTCAGACAACTCAACAGCTTGATTAGAAGTCAGACCTGAGGAAATTCTTATCTATAACCAGAAACTGAGTCTTGACCAATGGGCCTATTATAAGATCCCACTGGTCTTAGTTTCTGGCAAGCCAGGGCTACAGCATGATAGCACTAGAAGCTGACCAAGAGCATAGGTACCAACAATAGTGCATATGCTCATAGTGGCTGTGACAGCAGCAGTGAGCTGGCCCAAAGCAGATAAGGATAAACATCCTCATAGCAAACAGTGGTGACAGCCATTATAGTCCATTAGAGACATACAAAAATATCTCCAAAGTAGAGCTCACCTTGACTTTGGATGAACATGCCCAAGAGCTGCACATAGACGAAGGGTGAGCCAAAGAATAAGATTTCTGCCACCCCAATCAGGAGAAAGGCACACTTATTTCCAGGAGAATGAACCAGGACTCAGATCTGGGGACTTTATAAGGAAGCTCAGGAGATAAACCACTTTAAAGACACAGAATAAATGGCCCCAGGGTGAATCTAGAGTGGGAATGTGATTCAGCCTTGTCACCCACCAATTTCACCAGCATAGGGAACAAACTGAAGATGTTGGCCAGGTTGAGAGGGCTACACAGGGCATGAGATGGTCTGTGTAAAAAGTTCAGTCCCAAACCAAAGGACACAGAGAAGTACCAAGTGCAGCAGATGAGAGCCACAACAGTAAACAAGATGGTTGTTTTGTTGTGGCTGCTGCAGACTTACTCTCACCTCCACCCCATGTCCTATAGGAAAAAAGTTGGCTATAGAAATAATCTAGTTGAATTTCTGTCTCCTTGGAGAAAATGACAAGGACATAGACAACAAAGAGTGTGGAGATCAGGAAATGGCACTGGGGAAAAAGAAGTGCATCAGAAGTCTCATTTACTAGTTGTCTCCCACCTTCCTCACAGCATTTCAGCCTTTCTTTTCCTCTTTTCTTGGGTGATTCCCTCAGATTGTACTGGGTGGGAGGGTCTATAAATTACAGTCTCAGGTGCCATGCCAAGTGTGTAGTAATTGTGGCAACTTGGAAGGGTCTTGTGTGGTAAGACTAGCATGGTGCCACACATTTTTAATGAGTTATCTTGGCACTTAGGGAAGAACAGGTTGACTAAGAAGTAGCCAGAGCCATAATTTTCAAGCATTCCATAGTCCCTGGCCTTCAGTTGGTTCAGCAGAAGGTGTTTATCCACATAGACATTCTCACAGGCCTCCCAAGACAGGAAGTCCTGGGTACATGTCTCCTTGCCACTTAGATTGAGCCCGTGGCAAGGTGCCAATGATGCTTTCACCAGGCCCCAAAAAGCCAACTACTCTTCTAGGATAACCCAACAAACATGGCAGTGCAACTGCCAAGTACAGAAGTAGTCCAACACATAGCTAAAGAGCTCAGGATTTTGGTCAAAGAAAAAATCTAGGACCAGTGAATCCTGAGCAGCTGGGATGTCAGGCAGGGGTTGCTCCATCATCTTGTAGAGGCAGGTGCTTTGAAAGGCCTGAACAAGTGCTAATGTTGGTTTCATGGCACATCTTACCATGTTCAGGATCAGTTTATCTACCAAGAGTTCCATGGAAAATTGGGAACCTGTTTCATGTCTGGCTCAGGATGGAATTTTCCTGCCTTCTCTCTCCTCAGACTTGACCAGATAAGGGAGCATGCTGAGAGCCATAGAAATGATGTGGCAGCCCAGGCACCCAGGGGAGACTACCCAAAGCAGAAAGTTGGGGGATACATCTTCTTCCTTGGTCTTCAGAAAACAAGACATTATATTTTCAGGTGTGGTCACAGTGACTGGATAGAATCTTTCATGAGCCCAGAAAGTCCAGGAGAAACAAGCCTAAAGTGAAAACAGATGTCTTTCATGGGTTCTTGGGAAATTACTAGTTCCTCAAAAAGAACAATTGTGTCATGGTATATAAGTGGGGAAGTCACAGATAGGCCACAACAGACTAGATCATGAAAATGGGGACAAGGAAGTCTCTTAATTCTCTGTTATGCTTTTCAAAATTTGTAATGAGGTGGGGTAAAATAAGATGGAGAAGGGTAGGTTGGTGAAAGGAGTAAAAAAAAGAGCAGCCAAGGAAAGCTAAATGCAGGAGGTGGGGAATAAATATGAAGATTGTAGGAGAAGCTGGAAGGCCTAAGAAATCCCTAGGCCTACATAGGGAGTAGGAAGTCCCTGAATTGAAGAATTGGCTGGGAGTAGGCAGATCTGAATGAAATTGTTTTTTATTCCAACTTCCCTGGTGCCTGAATCTGAGCACTCATCAGCAGTAGCAGCAGCACTAGCAGCATCAGCATCATCCATCTTTGCAGGTCTCACTATACGGCACCCTAAATCTGGTTTGGGCTTAATGACTTCCTTTCCTGGGAACAGACAGGGACAAAAGCAAAGTGGAGGGGCAGAGGTAAGAGAGAGCAAGAGGAGCACAGGAAAGTAAACCAGGCAGGGAGGAGTTAAAACACCTATCCAAATCCACATTTCAGTACCCTCACTGGCAATAGGCAACCTACTCTGTTCCACAATGTTTGCTCCTCAGAGAAAAAAAAAAAAAAAACAAGAGGGAAGAGACAGACACTCCAACCTAGGAAGCCCATCCTCACTCCCATCTAGACACTGTTCACTCACCTGGTTGTTTCTCATGGTCCATGAACATTGGCAGTGAAGGGACTACTACTCGTTCTTTCAGTGGAATTGGAGGAGATGGGATGGTTGATGCAGCCACCATTGGTGTCACCTCTGAAGTTTGTGGCTGTCCAGAAGAGCAAGCACCAGGAGGTAACAACCAGAACTACAGTTTTATGTTCCCCTGCCTGTTTGTTTAGAGAGGCTGCTCTGGCTACCAACCTGCGTGGGAATCAGACAAGTGATTTTGCTGTTCATCCTTCCTCCCCTGGCTCAGTTCCACCCCAGAGCAGAGGGAGAGGAGGAGGTAGCTGGAGGAATAACAGAAAGTTAGATGTTCATGCTCTAACCAACAGGCCACCTCACAAGATCAGTTAGTATTTTAACAGGTTTCCCTTGACCCCACACAGCCCCATTCTAATTCTCCCTCCTCTCCACTGTTGCAGTATACTCTCCTGGTCAGAAGCCGGCAAAGGTAGGAGTATTAGGAGGGGAGGAAACAAGGACCAGAAACAGTCTGGGAGCCTGATGTGTCCCTGGATGTACCCAACTGTTTCATTTTTCTTCCCTTTCCTCCCTACATGCTGGTAAACACCTGTGGGGATTGTTCACCTTGGTGGCCCACCCACCATTCACTCCAGTCCCATCACACTATCACAGCGTCACCCCTCTCATAAGGTGCCTCCAGAGAGAGGGGGAAACAAGAACTGGGAGACAGTCTGGGAGACTGATGTGCTCCTGGCTGCCCCCCATTGTTTCATTTTTTTCCCTTTTCTTAACTTAGTGCCAACAATGGGGCCATTGATATGAAAAGGGCTGGAGCTCAGGGATAACACAAAAGCCTTCTTGCCTGGGGAGTGTGCTAGAACCCCCAGCCCGTCTGAGACAAACTGCATCCCCTCCTCTCACTATCCTGCTTCTTTTCTGCTTACATGACCTCCCCTCTTTGTGGGTAGGCAAGAATCCTATTTTGCTGCAGATAAGAGTTTGCAAATGGAACACTAAGATGATTCTGTTCCAGTATAGCCCAAGACTGCAGTCCCTGACCCAGGCTTTGTGCCTATCCAGAAACATAATGAAGAATCAAGATTCCTACCACAAACCAACACCCTCCCCAACTCTTCCTTTTCAATCCATCTTTCATAGTCAGGACCCAAATGGATTGAGAGTATTAAGACAGGCAAGTAGATTCTTTGTTTGGAACCAGACTATGTAAGGGTTACATTCCTGACTATGAAGAGACCTCTGGCCATGTTGGAAAAGCTCATATTCACAGTGCTCTGAAGTCAAGACAACACCACATCTGAGGTAGCCAAGGACACATGCTGCTAACCGTCTCTATTCCAGAGCAATAAAGCCACCAATGTTAGAGATTTAAAAAGTTCTCAACAAAATTTACTGCCTTAGTTCTAACTTTGTGGGCTTTCAGTTTTCATACCCTCCACTTATTGCATTCCTCCAATCTGTGAATTAAATATGGGTTGTCTGAAGAAGCTCTTGTCTTTACTACCTGAGAGTTCTGACCTTCCTGGATTCCCCAAAAACCATACTGTTTGTCTCTTTTTATTTAAACCTTCACTGTTACTCATCTTAGGAGCCTGGGGGCCTAATAAGTTCCCAGTAACTCTTGGCACCTCTTCCTTCTTGATCATTGTTTTTCTATAGGGCTGGAGGAAGATGGTAGTTGACAATATATTCATAACTCCTGGAGATTAGAATGTGGACATTTTGGGGGGCTGCTATGGTTTGTGTCTAGATGTCCCCCCAAAGCCTCATGCAGTCATGAAGGTGAGCTTTTCACAGGTGTTTTTATCTAGAGTGCGTGGTGTTGGGATTAAGGACTATAATTAGTAAACCAGTCCACTGATTGGTTTGGCATACTTTTGGTTAGGATTAAGTGTGTGAGCACTCCACTTGCCCTCTGGCGAGTAGCCTGCATACAGTACAAGGGACAGAAAGATGCTTGTTCCTCCTTTCCTTGTTGTTTTTGCTACCTTGTGGGCACCATAAACTGTTCTCTGCAATGCTCCTTGCCAAGACACCTTGCCTTGGAACCAGCCAATTATGGACTGAAACCTCTACAAACTGTGAGCCAAATAAACCTTTTCTCCTTTAACCTTGGGTGTCACATATTTTGTCTCAGTAGTGAGAAAAGTAACTAAGACGGGGCATTATTCTTCTTACCACACTCATCTCAACTGTGAGTTCTCAAAGGGCTGAACTATACCTGATTTCTCATTGCAAACTTCAGCCTACATACTGCGTCCAGCTATATGCCTGGCATCAAATGGACACTCATTGACTATTGAACAAATATGTTCTAAACTTTTATGGTTACCAGCTCTCTTCACTTCTCAACCCCATCTGGCTCATTATCCTAATTGAACTGGTATCAATTCCTGTAATGCCCCACCCCTTTTGCCATTTGTTCCTGGCTGATAAGATCCAACTGGATCCAAACTACAGAGATTAGTCCTGCCAGTGAAGCCCAGGGAGGGCATTTTGACAGGTCTCCTAGGATGGCTCTTCTCTCCTATCCTTCTTATTCCAACTAGGTCAGATCTTTTGTTTCCACCATCTTAGTTTCAAGAGAGTAGGTGTTAGGGTTTATACATTGTGTCACCTTGAGAAGTCTAGCAGCTTAATTAAGTAAGGCAGCAGCTCTACATCCTGGGATGTAGAGCATAAGCAGTTACCTGGCCATTGTGTCAATTTGAGAAGGTCAAAAATTTAGCTGGCAGGGAGCCAGGGGTCTTACTTGGTAAACGTTCTCATCCTGTGCAAAGGAAGGCAAGAATGTTTGTTAATGCTACACCCACCCTGGGGGGAGTGTCCTGTGTACTATATAAAGGAGGAGAAGAGGCTTGCTCTTGCCCCCCTTTCACTCTGGCTGCTTTTGCTCAGCCTTCCTTGAAGTTTTGTTCCTGTTCCATGCCACCCTGCCTTGGAGCCAGCTGATTGTGGACTGCAACCTCCAAAAACTGTAAGCTAAATAAACCTTTCCTTCCCTAATTTTGGGTTTAGGTGTTTTGTCTCAGCAACAAGTGAAAAGTAACCAAGACAGTAGGAGAGTGGAATACATGCTGCAGGAAGACCGTCTCCTTCATAGTACCCTTCCAGGCTCCTCCTTTTGATCTCTCATGATTCCACCTAGGTCTGCTGCCCCATTTAACTTAACTGTTCCTTGTAGTTTTGTACATACATGAGGGAGTGGGTCTTGCCTTCTCCAATATGGAGGACTAGAATTATATACACATTTCGGGAGTCTTTCCCTTTATACAGAGTTAGGCACATGAAAAGGCCTATGTAAACCAAGACATTGGCTCCAAACTATTTTTGCAAACTGCTCTTTTTCCTGCCACCTTAAACTACTCCCTACTTGACCAAAACAACATAAGTACACCCACCTTCTATTTAGCCTTAAACCATTCCTTCTCAGAGTGCTTGCCTTTCTCTCACTTTCCTGTCTTTTCTCCTGCTCCCTCACTAGAGTCCTTTCACATTTAGAAGCCCAGATCAAATGATTCCTTCTTTGTAAAATCTTCCTCACCATCTGATTAGAATTTATTCCCCTCCTTCCTCTAGCGTTTTTTATTTTTGTTTCTATTCAGCACAAAATCTATTCTTCCCTGAGTACCAGTTGTTTGCTTACTCATCTGTGTCCCTACAGGCTAGTAAACACCTGTGGGTATTGTTCACCTTGGTTGTCCATCCACCATTCACCCCACTGCCACCACACTACTAGAGCCTTGTCTGCTTCACAGGGTGCCTGGCACCATGTTTGTGACCAGTGTTTATTCAGCAAATGAATGGCTCGCTCATCTTTTCTTTGGCACCATTAAAGACTAAGAAGAAATCAGGCTCCATGTCTTGCAAAGGTCTCCTGCTTCCCTGACCATGCCCCAGCCTTATCTTAGACCTACAATATGTTGTGGCCCTTGTACTTTTTTCTATACTCACTCTTGGTGTTTCAAAAGCAAAAAAAAAAAAAAGTATCATTTGGATGACTGTCAGATATTTGCCGGATTATTATGCTACAGGGAATGTCAATGACTTCCTCTTGGCTCCTATTTCACAAAATGAGGATCTGAGGCTTATAGAGGGTACGATATTTATCCAAACACCATCATTATATTGGTAACCTAGTCAGAACAAAAGCCCTAAAAAGTTATCTTTTAGGTTTTTAAGTTTGATTTGTTTGTGCAGTCACTTTCCTTTTGCTATGCACATAAAAGTGGGTAAATGGTGCCACATAGTGGCCAAGAGATCTGCTTTAACTAAAGGCCTTGTTCCTGGGAAGGAAATTCCCAGCCATACCCTGCTCTCCTTTTTTCCCCAGAAGGATAAGCAACAGAGAGGTCATCTTCTAGAAATAACCCACAGGATATCAACATGGCCCAGTTTCTGCAGGCAGAAAACAAGAACCCACCATATCATTCAGCATCTTCAAGAAGGTTGGAGAATAGAAACAGTATGCAGAGCAAGAGGCAAACAGGCTTCCTAAAGGATTTTAGAAGAGGGTATCCAGAACTTCCTTCATAGGGGAACCAGTTCAGAATCCTTCAGACCTTCCTTCTTAAGGAAACTAATCCAGAATGCTATTCTTGGGCCTATGCTACAGGGATGGCTGCTTTTCTTAGTGTTTCTTCGCCACATCTAGCCTGCTAAGAACTGGCTTCACATATTGGTATGGGCTTTTTTCCCTGCAGAATATGCAAATCCAGACCTGGGCTAGAGAGGTGAGCACCCTTAGATTTTTTTACTGTATTTATTTATTTATTTATTTTATTTTTTGTGGCACCAGGGATAGAACTCACAACCTCACACCTGCGACAACAAGTGATTAAGCCACTGAGCCAAACTCCCAACCCTGGTTTTTTGAGGCGGGGTCGTACTATGTAGCTCAGGCTGGCCTTGCGCTTGCAGTGTAGCCCAAGCCGGCCTCGGCCTCATACTCACAACGCTCCTCCTTCCTCAACCTCCTGAGTGCTGGGATTAAAGGCGTGTGCCACCACACCAGGATCCTAGATTTTTTTTTTCAATAAGGGTTTTAACAAACTAGTTTTCGAGATTTAGAAGCTGGGCTTTTTTCTCTTGCACAGAGAACTGAGCTCAAATTGACCCTCAAACCTTCATAGTTCAGATCTTAGTAGGAATCTTGGACAATGTAGGTCAGAGGAAACAGAAAAGGGGAGGGGACCAGATTTCCTGTTATCTGATGAGATCTGATAGCAATCCTCCTCTGGGAATGGAGATTCTTAGAAGTTTAAGAGAAAACAAAAAGCTTCCTAGGGCTGAATTTGGGCCAGGGCCACCTCTTTTGAGCCATCATCCTTGGCTGCCAGTTGGCTTATGGCTGGGTGCCTAGATGGAAAAAAAGCAAGGGAAGAGTTTGGCTGCCTGGAAAATGAGGCCTGGCTCTGGCTAGGTTCTGGAATGAAATTGGGGACAGATGCCTGAAAATCTGGTAGAGGACCAATGACAAATTATGCAAGAGTCCTGAGGTAAATGAATATTTCCTTATTCCCCCTCCACCTGGACTGTGAGTTCCAGGAATCTGTCAAAAAGATAAAGTCCTAACTGAAAAAGTATATATGATCCAAAATCTACAATAAATACTATGTAAGGGTAAAAAACTGCTCGAAGAGCAAAAGTAATTGGGAAGGGAAAAGGAGGAAAGAGGGAAGGGAAAAAGAAAAGATATAAATCTGTATATATGTATATGTAAGATAACTAAAATGAACATACTGCTGAATGTATTAGTTATTCAGAGAGAACAATTGATACTTATATGATTAGATCAATTTTACATGTCCATATCTGTTAATGTAAACAACCATTTTGAAGATAACGATAGGCAATATTGCAACCATTGTCAAGTTTCCATCATCCTGTTTTGTAAACCTGTAATGTTACTGTTGTGCATTTACTCTAGTCATTTGTTTGTCTCTTTTGCTTTTTGTCTTTCTTATATGTGTCTTTTTTCTTTCTCTTAAATAAAAAAATAAAAAATAAATAAATTAAAATAAAATAAAAAATAAAAAGATAGAGTCCTGAATGACCTGGTTGCTGACAGACTGAGGAGGGAGGAACACTTGAAAACTGGAAGAGTGATGATAATGGGATGAAAAACAGTGCTGGGGAGTTAAAGGGGCTTAGGTATGAGGCCAAAACATATTTTGTGGGCTTGGATGGAATTTATGTAGTCAAACGATGTTTAAATTAAATAATTCTGAACATTAGTTTCCTGGTTGACTTGGAACTCCTAGACAACCTTCCCCATATCTAGGCCTCAGACCACAAATTCCTTTTTCATCCACTCCCTTCCTTATACCCAGGGCACATGATGCCATTGGAGGCACTGGTTTTGGAGCTGGGATGCTTCCAACACTTGTTGAAGTCCTTTCTATCTATGAAGTAGTCCATTATATTACTCCAACAATCTTTTAAAACCTAACAAGTAGATCACAGGGCTACTTTAGTCCTTACAGGATACCACCTGGATGGTCAACTAACTAGCATCTCATAGCTCTGTGAAGTTGTAAAGACAGAGAACATTATGTCCACTGCACAGATCCAAAAATTGAGGGTCAAAAAGATGAAGTTAATTAACTCAGACTCTCAGTACTGGATATAGCTCAGATCATCCCAATCAAGGTAACCTCAAATCCCAACTTCTTCCTCTCCATATTGCCCATTGTCAGTAATTGGGTAGCAATATTTAAATTTACAAAGCAACTGGGTGATCACCATGTTCTAAAACAACCTTTGCCCAAAGCTCACAGCTTATTAGGTATAAGTTCTGAACTGGGAACCCAGGGTTTAAGCTGAATTCAGGGAATAGCTGACATCTGACCCTGGGGTCCTTACTATTTTCCACATTTTTGCTTCTCATGTGGTTTTAGCTAGTTTGAACCAGATATCTTCTTAAGTTATAAGAAAGTTAAGTCTTAAGCAAGGGAGGGGAAAAACTATCTGAACACAGAGAATAACAAGCAATGAAATGCTAAAAATGAGTCTTTACCTTAGAACTTCATCTGGGCCAGGCTGAGGATGGGAGAGATGAGGTGGAGCTGAGGTGGGAGAGAAAGAGGAAATCTAGCAAACTCGAAGAAGCCAGAAGACTTGAAGAGTATCTAGCCAGCATGGAATTAAGTGTTTAGGTTCCAGTAAGAGGCAATAGCACTGGGGTTTGATCCCAATTTGGGGTGCTGACCTAGTTGGGCCACTTTGCATGGGCCACTCAGGTGAGCAGCTGCCATATTGTAGAGAAACTCATCCTTTGTCAGAACGACAAAGACTAAAGTTTTAAAAAGAGAAATCCAGAAAACATCTTCCTCACAATAATAATGAAGGTGACTCTACGATGACAAAGTGACAAAAGGAGATTGACAGATTTCTGGAGATGGGAGGTAGAGCAACAGAGGATTTGCCAAAAAGCAGCAAGAGGAAGGTTTGTGAAGTGAAGAAAATTTCTATGTCTTGATTATTGTAGTGATTACCAGATGTTATTGGTCAGCATTTACCTTGTTGTTAAAAAAAAAACAAACACCTGGCACCGACAACTTCAAGGAGGTACTTTTGACTCTTTTCAAAAGATTGAGTCCGGAGAGTCCTCCAAGATGGCCGCCCAGATAACCCCATGACAGGGAGGCTCCCTGAATACACCATCAAAATGCTGGAATATAAACTAATATAATAACAGAGAGAAGGGAAAAAGAGGGAGATGGGTCCTCTAGACCCAAGAAGAATCTAAAACGAGAACTGTAGCCCACGGAAAGAGTAAAAGAATGAAATAAAGGCGGAGACCAGCAGCACCTCTGTCTGGAGCGGAATCCAATCAGCGCTGCGACCTGAGCTGAGAAGGTACGATCCTGGTGCTCTTGATACGCGCTGGAGTTGCC